>JBBPBX010025817.1:16752-31572 GCA_038048925.1 Garcialebias charrua
TATATATATATATATATCTATATATCTATATATATATATATATATGTATATATATATGTATATATATATTAGGTGCTCCTAATCTTATCTAGACCTCGTGGGTTCGATTCTCCACAAGGTATGACTATTTATTTTTCCTTCTTTCTTTAGATTATTTATTCATTCCAGATTAAAAAGACTTTATGCTTTATATCTTGTTGTATTGTAAATAGTTTTCTTGTGTTTTTTAAATCTGGAATGAATTAAAAGAAGAAAAAAAAACGTTGTCCCATGTGGGAATTGAACCCATAAGGTTCGGAACTGCGACGCAACGCTCATCTCACTGAGCTATCGGAGCTCTGTTACTGCAACAGGAGGAGGTCAAGGTAAAGTCTGCGTTACCGAGACAAATTAAACTTAAATTAATTCATAATTTAAGTTGGTTTTAGTTTGAGATCTTCATATTAATATTGTAGTGTTAGAAAACGGCATTGATAACAAATTGATTTTAATTTAAATACTTTAATCCGTTAGTCATTATTACATTTGAAATTATAATTCGACTTCAAACAGAATAACATATATAACATGGTGCGTGATTTTTTTAAACTCTAAATATTTTCTAAATAACGAAATATGAAGTTATTAGTGGAGAAATTCCGTCTGGATGACAGCAGACTGACGCTCCTAAAATATACGACAGGTCTGGAGCACACATAAATTTTGTTCATATCTGAAAAAAATCTTAGGATACGAAAACATTGTTGAATGCCACAAATGATCCTAAATCACTCGTACGCACAGTTTAAGAACGAATCTGTGCGTACGAACGGTTCGTGCATGAGGCCCATTGTAGCTGTGTGTTCGCGACAAGTCCTTCACAACCAGTCGTCTGCTCTACAGAGACAGAAATAAAAAGCTCCTTGCCTGGCGGAGTGCAGTGAGGAACTCGGTATACCGGTAAGCTCCTCCCACATCCCCCGCCGCCACACCGCCGCAGTTTCGCGTTCTGGTCTGGACACCACTGTGGGTCAAGTGCGTCCACTTGCGTGCGTGACGAGCTTTTTTGAAGTTGAAACGCTGTTAGGTGTGGACGTACCATAAGGGAGAGTCCAGACACCCTGCGGAGAAAACTCATTTCAGCCGCTTGTATCCGAGATCTCGTTCTTTCGGTCACAACCCAAAGCTCATGACCATAGATGAGGGTGGGAACGTAGATCGATCGGTAAATTGAGAGCTTTGCCTTTCGACTCAGCTCTCTCTTCACCACGACAGACCGGTACAGCGCCCGCTTCACTGCGGATGCTGCACCTATCCGCCTATCGATCTCACGCTCCAGTTTTCCCTCATTCGTGAACAAGACCCCGAGATACTTAAACTCCTCCACTTGGGGCAGGACCTCCTCCCCGACCTGGAGAGGGCACTCTACCCTTTTCCGGCTCAAGACCATGGCCTCGGATTTGGAGGAACTGATCCTCATCCCGGCCGCATCACACTCGGCTGCAAACCGCTCCAGCGAAAGCTGTAGATCACGACCTGATGAAGCCAATAGGACCACATCATCTGCAAAAAACAGAGAAGCGATTCTAAGGCCACCAAAACGGATCCTCTCAACACCTTGGCTGCGCCTAGAAATTCTGTCCATAAAAGTTATGAACAGAATCGGTGACAAAGGGCAACCTTGGCGGAGTCCAACTCTCACTGGAAACGAGCCTGACTTACTGCCGGCAATGCGGACCAAGCTCTGACACCGGTCGTACAGGGACCTAACAGCCCATATCAATGGGCCTGGTACCCCATACTCCCGGAGTACCCCCCACAGAACCCCCCGAGGGACGCGGTCAAATGCCTTTTCCAAGTCCACAAAGCACATGTAAACTGGTTGGGCAAACTCCCACGCGCCCTCCAGGACCCTGCTGAGGGTGTAGAGCTGGTCCAGTGTTCCACGACCAGCACGAAAACCACACTGCTCCTCCTGAATCCGAGGTTCGACTATCCGACGGACCCTCCTCTCCAGAACCCCTGAATAGACCTTACCAGGGAGGCTTAAGAGTGTGATCCCCCTATAGTTGGAACACACTCTACGGTCCCCCTTTTTGAATAGAGGAACCACCACCCCAGTCTGCCAATCCAAGGGAACTGCCCCCGATGTCCACGCGATATTGCAGAGTCGCGTAAGCCAACACAACCCCACAACATCCAGAGCCCTAAGGAACTCAGGGCGAATCTCATCCACCCCTGGAGCCCTGCCACCGCGGAGCTTTTTAACCACCTCGGTGACCTCAGCACCAGAGATTCGGAGAGCCCGACCCAAAGTCCCCAGGCTCCGCTTCCTCAGTGGAAGACGTGCCAGTAGGATTGAGGAGGTCTTCGAAGTACTCCGCCCACCGACTCACAACATCCCGAGTTGAGGTCAACAGCACGCCATCCCCACCATAAATGGTGTTGGTCGCGTACCGCTTTCCCCCCCTGAGACGCCGGATGGTGGACCAGAATCGCCTCGAAGCCGTACGGAAGTCATTCTCCATGGCCTCTCCGAACTCCTCCCACGCCCGAGTTTTTGCCTCAGCAACCACCCGAGCCGCATGCCGCTTGGACTGTCGGTACCTATCTGCTGCTTCCGGGGTCCCACAGGCCAAAAAGGCCCAATAGGACTCCTTCTTCAGCATGACAACATCCCTCACCGCCGGTGTCCACCACCGGGTTCGAGGGTTGCCACCACGACATGCACCAACAACTGAAAATGACAAAATGTTATTCTTTTGATTACATTAGAATAAAATTAAAGAAGCCAATACTGTAGTCTCTTTTGGTGACTATGTTCTCAGATTACAACTAATGGAATAATTTGTAGTAAATGTCTGTTTACTGAAAGGGTCAGTGAAAAGCATCACTGAAGAGTTCAAAACACTTCAGTTTGACCCTGGGTAGGTCCACTACAGTTTTATGCGAGGATTTCCTTCAATATTTGTGTTTTGTGTACTGACAGAAAACAAAACCCTTTTTTTGGTTGTTTGTGGTTACTATAATTCACATTTGTCTAAACTTCTGCACTGTAGGTCAAGAAACAACAGCTAATCAACTATCATTCTGCGTCATGGAACTTGGACGACATCCTGAAATTCTGGAGAAGTATGAAATAATAACCCAGTTGTTGTTTGTTTGGTACAGTATGTAGTTAATGAAGAATGGTTTCTGAAGTTGAATTTTTACATTTCAGAGTGAGGAAAGAAGTGGACGATGTGATTGGAATGAAACAAAACGTTAGCTATGATGACCTCGGGAAACTGACCTACCTCTCACAGGTACATATCATAAATATGCACATTTGTATTTAGTGTCCTGACTGATGTTTATCCTCATGTTCATTCCTGCAGTATCTGTTACAAATTCATCAATCCATCCATCCATTACCTTTTACCCGCTTCTTCCATTTTGGGTCACAGGGGTCGCTGGTGCCCATGTCCAGCAATCACTGTGCGAGGGACGGGGTGCACCCTGGACAGGTTGCAAGTCCATCACAGGGCCACATAGAGACAAACAACTATTCACTCTCTCACTCACACCTAGGGACAATTTAGAGTTACCAATCAGCCTAACATGCATGTTTTTGGTCTGTGGGAGGAAACTGGAGTACCCGGAAGAAACCCACACATGCACAGAGAGAACATGCAAATTCCACCCAGAAAGTCCCTCGGATTTGAACCAGGGACCAGCTCGCTGAGAGGCAGCAGCTCTACCAGTTGTGCCATCATGCTGCCCATTATAAATTCAATCAGACCCTTTTTTTTCTCTTTGAACAATTTGATTTTACTCTGATCTTCTAGTTCAGAGTTCTTTATGAACATGTTTATTGTTGTATAAGGAACAACTATTATAGGCCTCCCATTGTAAACCTCCCACAGGTGCTAAAAGAGACATTGAGACTCTACTCAACTGCTCCAGGAACATCTCGTCAAATTGATGAAGACATGGTGATTGGTGGTGTCCATATACCTGCGGGAATTGGCTGTATGGTGAGTTCTTTTTTTTTTTTTTTACATTCTAAACCACAAAGTGATTGTCTGATAAATATTATTGAATAATAGTGGTAGCAATCATGTGTTAAACAGAATAAAATTAATTTCTAGGCCATCTAAAATATCCATTAATTCATTCATTATCTTTACCAGCTTCTTCATTTCTGGGTCCCAGGGGTCACTGACGCCCATATCCAGTGGTCACTGTGCAAGAGGCGGGGTACACCTATAACAATTCAGAGTTACCAGTTAGCCTAACATGCATGTTTTTGGTCTATGGGCAGAAACTGAAAGTTATGCACCATAACTCACGTTCCCTGAAGGAAGGGAACGAGGTGCAACATATGACTATGGGAATTGCGCCGCCGTGCTGTTCACCTGAAGTAATACAATCACGCCTTGAACAAGGCAGGTGGGCGTCAGCAATGAGGCCCCGCCCTCTTTGCATAAAAGGGGCTGATGCCCCACCTTCATCCTCCAAGTGCACTTCACCGAACTTGGGCACTGAAAGGGCAAACATGTGTTGCACCTCGTTCCCTACCTTCAGTGAACGTGAGTTATGGTGCATAACTTTCAGTTCCCTTTTCAGTCAGTACACTCGGTGCAACACATTGACTATGGGAACGTAATTCAATCACGCCCTCAAAATGCTCTGGAAATGCATGCTTGTGAGAATGTATGCCTTAGACTGCAGGCGTTTAGCTGCTCTCTACTCTGTGGAAGAGAGGACAGCCTGAGTAACGTCACATGCTGTGACGTCTAAACTGTAGTGCTTCACAAATGTGTTTGAAGAGGTCCAGTTAGCAGCTACACATATTTCTGCTACTGGCACAACTCTGAATAAGGCCCAGGACGTGGCTAGGCCTCGTGTTGAGTGAGCATGTACCCCAGAGGGCACCTGCTGACCTTTGCTAATGTACGCCCTCTTAATGGCCTCAGTCACCCAGTGTGAGAGGCGTTGTTTTGACAGGGCCCTGCCTGCAGCAGGAGTAGCAAAACACACAAACAATTTGTTTGTTTTGCACCAGCTGTTAGTTCTTTCCATGTAGACGCTCAGGGCCCTTACAGGGCAGAGTGCGTTCAGCCGCCTCTGTTCTTCAGTTAGAATGGGGGGAGGAGGAAATGTTGACAGCTCAAAGTCCAGACTTCTTGGGTTTAAAGTTGGTACTTTTGGCACATATGCAGGGTTTGGACGCAGGGTGACCTTTGACCCGTCTGGGGCAAACCTGGTACACATTGGGTGCACAGATAACGCGTGGAGGTCACCCATGTGTTTTGCTAAGCACAGAGCTAAGAGCAATGCAGTTGGTGTAGTGGCAGGGCTTTCGACTTGGGACCCGAAGGACGCGGGTTCGCGCCCCGGCCACTACACACCTTGGGGTGTCTATGAGTGCACACCTAATTCTCCAGCTCCCCGGGTGCTTTCTGCCTGCTCACTGCATCACCTGGTGGTGGTTGGGTTAAATGCAGAGACGAATTTCGTCTGTGTATGGGAAAAATACACAGATGACAGACAAAGACATGATTATTATTATTATTATTTTACAAGACAATAAATCTATCTTAATGCTGCTAAGAGGCTCAAATGTAGGCTCACATAGAGCATCCAGGACTATCTGCAGGTCCCACTCAGGGGCCTGAGTCTTGCTGGGAGGCCTTTTCCTCAGTACACCCTTCATGAACCGTATCATGAGAGGGTGGGCACCAGGAGATTTACCACCCCAGCCTTCGTGGCATGCTGAGATGGCTGACAAAAAGACCTTGATGGTGGAGAAGGAGCGGCCCTTCTCCAGCAGGTCTTGTAGAAAAGTGAGGAGCTGAACCAGGTCACAGGAAAATGAGATAATTTTCCTCTCTAGACACCAGGCCTCAAAAACATGCCATTTGCGAGCGTAGAGAGTCTGAGTCGACTGAGCTCTCGTCCCTTGTATTGTGTTTATAACATTACCAGGCAGGCCTGAGGCCATCGGCCGGTTCCTTTCAGTGGCCAGGCCTAGAGTTGCCACAATTCTGGGCGTGGGTGAAGGAACTGCCCGTGGGCCTGAATCAGGAGGTCCCTGTGGGGGGGCAGCTGCCATGGTGTCCCCGTCAACAGTGAGATCACCTTTAGGAACCATGGTTTCTGTGGCCACCTGGGAGCTATCAGTATTAGGGAGAGAGCTCCCTTGCGTACGCGTTCCAGCGTCACCTGAATCAGGGGGACGGGGGGAAACGCATGATACAGCTCCCCTGCTAGCCACTTGTGCACTAGGGCGTCTGTCCCCTGCGGTGCGTATGTCTCCCTTATCGAATGATACAGCGTACAGTGCGTATTGCTGCTGCAAATGAACAGATCTATGGATACCCGTCCGTATCGTGCCCAGATCTGGTCTACGATGCACGGGTTCAGCCTCCACTCTGAGGTGAGGATGGGCCCTCTTGAGAGGGTGTCTGCCCCGTGGTTTAGCTTTCCCGGGATGTGGATCGCCCTCAGTGACAATTTCCGGGAGCTGCACCACGTGAGCAGCTTGTGTGTCAACCCAAGGAGGGGTTTGGACCTTGTCCCGCCTTCTCTGTTGATGTAGGACACTGTCGTCCTGTTGTCAGATTTTATCAGGACATGTTGTTGTGCAATCAGTCCCTTCCTGTAAAAATGCTTCAGGGACAAAAACATTGCTTTCAGTTCCAGGAAATGTATGTGGAGCTTTGCCTCCTATTGTTTCCAGACCCCTTGGGCATACTGGTTTCTGCAGAAACCTTCCCACCCAGTCTTTGAAGCGTCTGCTTGGACCAGTACGCGAGATAGTACTTGTCCCAGCATGATGCCTGTCCTGAACACTGAAGGAGCCCTCCAGGGCTCCAGAGCCTCCATGCACTCTCGGCTGATCTGTATCCCCCCTGTCCTTCTGGGAGGGGCAGGATACATTTGTTTGTTGAGCCATATTTGCAGAGGGCGCATTTTTAATAAGGCCTGAGACACGCAGACAATGGCTGTTGCCAGGAGGCCCAGGAGACACTGGCACAGTTTGAGGGACACTCTCTGGCCCAGCTGAAAACGTGCCAGGCAGAGGTGGATGGATGAAACCCGTACCTCTAAGAGCCTTGCTCTGTACAAAATGGAGTTGACCTGTACTCCCAAAAATACGGTAATCTGAGATGGGGTCAGATTGCTCTTCTCCAGGTTTATAACGAACCCCAGAGCTTCCAGGTGAGCCATCACCGTCTGTGCGTGCTGCTGTGCTTGGGCCCTGTTATGTCCAAGGATAAGCAGATCGTCCAAATAATTCAGAACTCTGACCCCTTGACCCCGCTGAGGGGTCAAGGGGTCCATCCAGGCATTTCGAGGGGCCGCATCCAGGCATTTTGTGAATGATCTGGGGACAGTTTTTAATCCGAAAGGGAGTGCCAAAAACTCTAACACCGTGCCTTCGAATGCAAAGCAGATTATTTTCTGTGTCGGGACAGGATGTTCACGTGGAAAAAAGCATCTTTGAGATCCACTGTGCAGAAGTAATCTCTCGCTCTTACAGACTGAATTACCTGTCGCAGTGTGAGCATCCTGAATTTGTATGTTTTTATCCTTTTGTTCAGATTCCTGAGATTCAGGATAGGCCGTAAGCCTTGGTCCCGTTTTGGCACCAGAAAATATTTGCTGTAATGCCCCTTGTTCACATCGTGAGCTGAGACAACATTTATTACTACTTTCTGTAACATTGTGGAGACTTCGTCTCTCAGAACGTGGGCACGGTCTGGGTTTATGGTGGACACCGGCACCCCTGTGAAAGGAGGTGGCCACTTGTGGAACTGCAGCCGGAGGCCTCGAGTGATTGTGGACATGACCCACGTGCTTGGGCTACATGCATTCCAGGCCTGAGCTTGTGCGCCCAGCCTGTAGGGCATGTGTATTCTGGGATGTATGTGTGTCAAGGGGGCTGGAGGGGGGAGGTGGCCCCCACCCGCATACCCTTTGACGAACTGACCTGTCCACCGGCAACAGCCAGAAATTCTACCTGTGGCAGACAGACTCCTGACCTCTTGCCATGGCTCATTGTCTGACCTGACAATGGGTGTCTCATTAGGGAGGAGGGGTGAAGACCCAGTCCCTTCATTGACACTGTTTTCATAAAAATGGTGCTGTGTTGTTGTTTTTTTGAGTCAAGACACAGGGCATGATGTGTTTTTGAAACTTTATTTTCGTGTTTAAAAGAGTAAATAGTCTTTGTTACACATAGTCGAGTTATATTTTGTGCACACACACTTTTCACCAGCTTTTTGTTGCATTTCACACATAAAGTCTGGATTTGAAAGGTCGGTTACCCATTTTTCCACGTGGGCTGGGAAACCTGTAAAACTGCGAAGCGGTCCTGTTTCGTCAGGCCGACTTCTGCCTTCTATCCCGGTTCGTCAAGGATGACCTCGGTGGCGCCGCTTGGCGGAGAACAAACCTGTTCCTTGCCCAGGCCTGGCCAGCCTGGGGTGGTCCTGCTGCCGGTCTCGGCCTTGCTCTACGTTGAGTGCTGGCCTCTTTTGCGGGGGGCGGCGTGTGGCTGAGCGTTGTCGATGCTGCGCGCCCCTGTTTCCATTGGCGTCTCTGGGAGGCACGAATGTTTTTCTCGGCATCCCCTCACGCAGCAATTCAGCCTGTTTCCGCCTTTGTTCCAATCTGCTCTGGATATGTTCCAGAGCACCCCCGAAGAGCCCCGTGGGCTCGATTGGGTGGTGGAGAAATGGGCTTTGCTGGCCCTCCGGCAGCTCCGTCAATGTTAGCCACAAATGGCGTTGAGCGATGACAATCTCGGCCAAGCTTCTCCCCTGAGCGATGGCCGCTGTCCCCATGAGAAAGAGGACAAAGTCTGTCGCCTTTTGGGCTTCTTCCAGGACCTCGGCCGCTTTCTTTTTGTTGGTAGTTTGCTGTAGCTCCTGCAGTTTTTCCACCAAGTATGCCTGCATCATGGCCGACGCGTTCATGGCGCGGGCCGCGAGGCCCTGAGCTCGGTAACACTTTGAGCTGGGAGGCCGACACGTAGCAAGCCTTGCTGGGCAGAGTTGGTCTGGAGCCCGATGTCTTGGGGGCTAAGTGGGCCGCCAGCGTGTCCTCCATCTGTGGGATGTTGGCCATGCCTGCAGCCTCCATGCCAGCCACATCGAGGAACTGGGAGAGAGGTAAAGTTATTGGAGCCCTGGGTTCAGCCCAGGTGCGAGTCAGCTCCATCTGGAAGTCGGGAAAAATCGGCATCCTGTGCCTCGTGGCCGACTGCTGCTTGGCAAAGAAGTAGTTCCCCGCAAACCTCGTTACCTGTTATCGAGGTGGGGGTTCTGGCCAGTTGATCCGTAGCGTGTCCGCCGCTCTGCGACATAGTTCGAAAAGAGCGGGGACAGAGACATCAGTCTCTGGATGAGCTGTTGTTGGGTTCTGGGAGAAGTCTTCATCTTCTCCTTCATCCTTGTTTTCAGCTTCGTCGTCCGATATTTCGCCCGAGGCTGTTAGCAAGAGCTTGTCTGCACGTAACTAGTCCCTCATGTCGAACTTGGCGGTGGAGTCCCCCACGGGAGGCCACTATGTCCATGTTGTCCCCCAGTCAGCGTGGCCGCTGTCCTCCAGCTCGATGTCCTCAAGCTCTGCGGTGGGAATGAGCGTCTCGGTGAGGTCTGGTTCTCGCACTGCCGTGGAGCCGCCCATGGCTTTGTCCACAACGTCCATGCATCGCTGTCTCACGGCCTCACGCATCTGGCTGCAGTGAGGGCAGGAATCGGGGGAATACAGCGCTGTTTTGGCGTGCACCATCCCCAGGCAAACCGGACAGGCCTCGTGGGTGTCGGTTGCCGAAAGGGAGTAACTGCAGCCGCTGGGGTAGGCTCGGGAGCCAGGGCTCGTCGGCCTGCTGGTCTTCTTTGAATTTTTAGACTTTCTCTTTCCCTTCTTGGGAGCCATGGCTGAGAAGGGTTGTAGTTTGTTAGCTGTCTGCTAACACAGTCCGAAGACATTCTCTCGTCGAGCCGCTCTGGTCGGCTAGCTGGCTAGCTTTCGTTAGCTAGGTAGCGTGTGACGCAATTAGCTTCTTCGAGCGAAGCTGCGAAGAGAGCAGAAGAAAAAACCTCGAGGTTAAATAAAAGGTACTGGGCTAGCTTTCGCTAACCCAGTTGTACGCAGGGAATTTCTCTGTTGCGCCCAGGGTAGGGAGTGAGCTCACCTCCGGTCGAGCGATGTAGTTACAGAGAGTCCCACAAAGTTCAGGTGTAAGCGAGGTGAAGGGCAAAAGTGGATGAAGGTGGGGCGTCAGCCCCTTTTATGCAAAGAGGGCGGGGCCTCATTGCTGACGCTGACGCCCACCTATCTTGTTCAAGGCGTGATTGTATTACTTCAGGTGAACCGCGCGGCGGCGCAATTCCCATAGTCATATGTTGCACCGAGTGTACTGACTGAAAAGGGAACTGGTGTAGCAAAAGAAAACCTACACAGTCACTGAGATGTTTACTTGAAATTATGTTTTTTTATTTTTATTCAGTTTAACTCCTATGTAACTGGGAGAATGGAGAAATTCTTCAGCGACCCACTGACATTTGATCCAGACCGATTTCACCCAGACGCTCCCAAGTAAGTAAAAGAAAATGTTTTCATGATGACAAGTTTTAGTTTCTGTGTGACTTTAGAAGACATTATTGTAGCAGATGAAAGGAAATAAACTCCTTTGTTTGTTTTACCAGGACTTATTACAGTTATTTCCCCTTTTCTCTTGGTCCACGCTCATGCCTGGGGAAGAACTTTGCTGAGGTGGGTGGGATACACACTACACCCATTACATTACATACGGTATGCACAGTGGTGCTTGAAAGTTTGTAAAGCCTTTATAATTGTCTATATTTCTGCATCAATATGACCTAAAACATCATCAGATTTTCACACAAGTCCTAAAAGTAGATAAAGAGTACCCAGTTAAACAAATGAGACAAAAATATTATACTCTGTCATTTATTTATTGAGGAAAATGATCCAATATTACATATCTGTGAGTGGTAAAAGAATGTGAACCTTTAGGATTAGCAGCTAATTTGAAGGTGAAATTTGAGTCAGGTGTTTTCAATCAATTGGATGATGATCATGTGTGAGTGGACACCCTGAACAGGAATCTATCAAAGTCTGCTCTTCACAACACGTTTGTGGAAGTGTATCATGGCAGGAATATAGGAGATTTCTGAGGATCTCAGAACAACAGTTGTTGATGCTCATCAGGCTGGAAAATGTTACAAAACCATCTTTAAAGAGTTTGGACTCCACCAATCCATTGTCAGACAGATTGTGTACAAATGGAGGAAATTCAAGACCATTGTTACCCTCCCCAGGAATGGTCGACCAACAAAGATCACTCCAAGGCATGTAATAGTCAGCAAGGTCACAAAGGACCCCAGGGTAACTTCAAAGCACTTGAAGGTCTCTCTCACATTTAATGTTGATGTTCATGAGTCCATCATCAGGAGAAAACTGAACAACAATGGTGTGCATGGCGGGGTTGAAGGAGAAAGTCACTGCTCTCCAAAAAGAACATTGCTGCTCATCTGCAGTTTGCTAAAGGTCACATTGACAAACCAGAAGTCTGTTGTGAGAGTGTTTTGTGGACGGATGAGACCAAAATAAAACCTTTTTTGGTTTAAATTAAAAGTTTTATGTTTGGAGAAAGTAAAACTCTGCATTCCTGCATAAGAACCTGATCCCATCTGTGAAACATGGTGGTGGCAGTATCATGGTTTGGACCTGTTTTGCTGCATCTGGACCAGGACAGCTTGCCATCATTGATGAAACAATGAATTCTGAATTATATCAGAGAATTCTAAAGAAAAATGTCAGAACATCTGTCCGTATAATATTGGATCATTTTCCTCAATAAATAAATGACCAAGTATAATATTTTTGTCTCGTTTGTTTAACTGGGTTCTCTTGATCTGCTTTTAGGACTTGTGGGGAAATCTGATGGTTTTAGGTTGTATGGAATAGTCTAAATGGCTCCACAAACTTTCAAACAAACTTTCAAACACTGCTGTACATCAGCATTGTGAGTGGTTAAGTTTCTTGTCAGTTATTAAACAAAGTCATCCTGGAGAGACTCTGACTAAACTGTGCCTTCTCTTCTGACAGTGGTCCTAATTAATGAGAAAAAATAAAACAAAATGTTTCTGTCTGCAGACTCAGATTTAAAATACCGGTAATCTGATTTGATAACTGTATATTTTTATAAGTAAGGATTCTCACTCAACCGCAAAGTAAATTAAAAAAGTTCAAGACAAAAACAACTGGACTTTATTTGTAACATAAGACGTTTTGCTTCTCATCCTATCACACCTCACAGTACAGTAATGGTTTGTTAAGGCCTTTGTTAATCTAATTCACAGATGGGCTCTTCTGGTCACATCTGATGGGTGTGAAAACTGGCTGGTTATCAGTCCTAAAGCGTTATAAGTTTTTGAAAGTTGAAATCTGAGGCCTCCTCCTCTGTTTAGAGATGGTTTCTCTCTTTTTACATAAACTGCTTCCTTCACCGCCCTCTCAAACCAATTGAAATCTGTTGAATTGGGAAAGCTTCTCAGATGAGAAGCAAAACATCTTCTGTTACAAATAAAGTCCAGTTGTTTTTGTCTTGAACTTTTTTGAATTTACCATGTCAACAACAAAAAAAGAAAAGAAAACTACATTGAAAATATACACTTTACATACAACATATATTAAATTGTAAATGTACAAAGTAACATTTCATATGTGCTGATTTTTAGGCCTTCTCCGTGGAAGGTTCACCACTGGTATAAATCATTACAGCTCATTGGTTGTATGTTTTGCAGATGGAAGCTAAAGTTGTGATGGCAAAGCTGCTTCAGAGGTTTGAGTTTACCCTCGTCCCAGGACAGACCTTTGACGTCAAGGAAACTGGTACACTGAGACCCAAGAGTGGAGTGGTTTGCACCATCAAACACAGGAAGTAAAAAAAAAAAGAAAAGAAACAAGTGGTGTTAAAACTACAAGCCAAGTCTCGCTTGGTGTGTATTCCTGCTTCAGCCAGAATCTACTTACTGTACATATACTTGGACTTTTTTATTCATTTGATGAATATTTTTTGTAAACTTACTTGATGAATTTATTCATGGCGTTGTTATGGTCCTGATAATTCCAGGAGTACTGGGTAAATGGCAGGACGCACAACATCTTCCCAGATGATTGTAATTTAGACCAAAGTTTTAATCACACATCACCTGAACAAAAACAACAAACTGGGAGCCCTGGTGAAAACAAACAAAAACAGGGAGACGCCCCGAACCAGTCAGTAGTTGACTGTCAGATTTGAGCCGTTCCCTTCCCCCTCTGATCCAAGGTCTAAAGCTTCGTTTATACTTCATGCAAGACGTGCGGCTGCGGCCCAGCGATGACGTAATTGCGTGGGTGTCACCGACCGCATTGAGTGTTTATACTTGGAAAAGACGTGGGGTATACATTATAGTAATCCCTCCCTCTTCCCTCCCACTGCATACGTCACGCGCACTCCCACTGCATACGTCCCCACTCCAGACCGTCGGTTACGTATTGTAACCCTAGATTCTATGAGTGTGGGCGTAGCCCTTTAAGCCACGTCTTTTCAATGTTGGTGCGAAGCACAGGGTAAACCCAAAAGGCGTGGCTTAAAGGGCTACGCCCACAGGAAATAGAACTGCATTCTCCGTTTGGTCTTTGCAAACCGGTCACGGAGAGCCCGCCACCGTTTGCGGCAGACAGCCTCCTCGGTTTGCAATGTCTGTGCAATCTCCCTCCATGAATTTTTAGCCATTTGGCAATCCTTGTGCTCCGCAGTAGATGATTTATACAGGTGGTTGTACCTCCAGACTGCCTCGGCGAGTTTCTCTTCAAAACTATCCATGTCAAAGCAAAAACAAAAACCGGCTTCTGGAAGAGTAGCGGGTAGCGGTGTGATACACCATATATTGACATCCAAACAAAAAACGCCCACAAACTTTGAACCAATCACACGCTCCGAGCCGCATCCTCCGCATCTCGCAGTGCTGACTGGGGGCCATGTACAAGACGGCTGTCACCGGGGGATCGCAGCAGGAGTGCAGACGGAAGTTGCGCAACTTTTATCACTCAACGGGGGGTAAAAGATGTAAGACAAGAAGTATAAACCAGCCTTAACCCTACAACCAAAAAACATAAATACAGTGACAGCCAGTAACTCCCAGTCCCAACAATTACCAGTAACAGCTCAATAATCCAGTGACCTGGCAGAAATAAATAAATAAATAAATAAAAACTCTGTTGTTGTGTGATCAAAGTAAACACAAGCAAACATTATATTAAGAACGTTGATTTACCTGCTGTAAGTCAGCTGTTTATCACGGAGTAAAGTCCGGTTCTGGTCCACGGTCACTCAGCGTCTGGTGTGCAGCTTGTTAGATGAAGCAGGTCCCGCTTGGTGTCAAATCTGTTGACTCTTATCCAAATTCCAGCTTTAACTTGTTGTTAACTTGTTGACAACAACTTGTAGTTAGCTGATTTTAGCCAGAGAGGAAAGCAGACGAGGCAGCTGCTCTGTTTACCTCAGGCTGCACGCATGCGCAGTAGTGAAGGTTCCAAAAATCACAGCGCCATCTAATGGCCCAGCATGGTAACTACAGTGAAATCATGAGGACGGGGGGTGGAGGGGGAGAGAGAATAATTCGACCGTGTCAACGCAAAACTTTACACCTAATTAACATACCCAAAACATCCGTTTCCCCCACACAGTGTCCGTGTAAACAGGGCCTAAACCATCCTCTCAGTAAATCAGCTGTTGAGAGAGAGAGAGAGAGAGAGAGAGAGAGAGAGAGA
>JBBPBX010025818.1:0-38590 GCA_038048925.1 Garcialebias charrua
GGAGAATCAAAGAGCCACGGCGTGTTTTATGACCACAGAACCTTTCTTTGTCCGCAAAACAAACCTCATCGGGGCTCGAGTGAAACTTTGGACTCCATTGTCTTACTTGCAAAATACCTTCATGCATTCCAGCCTGTAAAAAAAAAAAACCCAGCTGCTCACATGCAATAAGTGGTCACCAAACGAAAAACAAGTGGCTGAAATGTCTGGACGGCTCAGCTTTCTCACAATAGCAGGAAACCGTC
The DNA here is from genome assembly GCA_038048925.1 of Garcialebias charrua. Lineage (NCBI taxonomy): Eukaryota > Metazoa > Chordata > Actinopteri > Cyprinodontiformes > Rivulidae > Garcialebias > Garcialebias charrua. The sequence goes on from JBBPBX010025818.1 coordinate 246, forward strand.
TGGCACCCCCCCAAGGCCAAAAGTCCAAACATGATGTTGTTGTGTGACGATGGCGGGCAGCAGCCAGACGTGTGCTCAGACACACGTTACAGACGTGATGACAAGCTGAAAATGGGACAAGTCCCAAAAAAACAAAACAAACCTGCAGAGAACCGTTGCAACGTGAACCCGAGCTGAAACGGGACATGACTCAGCAGTCATGACTCAGCAGTCAACAGCAGACTGTTTTACTGTGTGATGATGAAACTCTGAGCTGATATCGCTTCTAGCTGGTGAGAGAGGAAGTGAAAACTTTAACAAACCAGTTCAGACAATTTAGTGTCATCAGTAAAATGTACCTCCTAACTTGACAGTGCGTCTGTCATTGAAAAGCAGAGGTGGACAAGTGTTTTTGCTCAACTGTGTTCATGTGCCCGTCTTTTGCCCAAAAATCTCTACCACTGGAGACATTTTGACAAAACTTGCAGAGCATCATAGAGAAACAGCAATGACTGATTGGCTTTAGAGCCAACCCAATTCAAGGTGGCCACCACAGCTAACTGAACTTTTGAAAACATGAAAATGGCTCCAATTTGCACTAAAATACATGGTAGAAGCAAAGAGTACCACAATTCACAAGAAATCCTCTGAGTGCGCACTAATAGATCAATCATTACCTTCATCTTCATCTCATACCATGGGTCGGAGGAGGCAGGTCTGGGAGAGAAACCGAGACATCCCTCTCCCCAGCTCCTGCTGGGGGCTACCCCAAGGTTCAAGTTCAAGTCAGTTTTATTGTCATTCTCATCACGTGGTACAGAAGGTCCCAGTTATGCCCAACAGTAGCAAAATAGTAAATTGTAAAAAAGGAAGCGTACGGTATATCAGAATCTACACTTGCACGCCAAAAGATCTAGGATTAACACTGAACTGGCATGTTCCCTGGTGTTCCCTGACCAGACAGGGTACAGAATCCCTCCATTAAGGTCTAGGTCTTCCCTGGGGTCTCTTCCTAATGAGACGTGCTAAAACGCCTCCTAATCAGACAAACCAACTCAACCGACTCCGTTCAAAGTGAAGGAGCAATGGCTCTCTGCTGAACTCCCCCCGGTTGACGGAGGCCCAGGTGAGGAGCGCAGTTATCTTCTTCTCATGCAGTAATTAACTAAAGTCATTTCCTGCCCTGACAACAAGAGTCTTGTTGAACCAGTCACAAAAAAGTGTGCACAAAATCTACACATAAAGACAAACGCACAGTGTGACAATTTGCGGAACTGCATGAGATTACACATAACTTTTTTTTTTTAGCTACAAGTCATTTCTTAATATTAGATGATCTTAGTCTACAACTCTGGCATGAAAGGCGACAGGCAATATGCAATCCTTCAAGCAATAGTAAGCCTTTGTTATGGTCCGTCTGTCTAGGAGTGACTCACAGGACGCACAACCTGTAGTCCACATGATGACGCATTCAAATGAAGTATTTTAATCAACAATCATCTGAACAGAAGCCCCGAACTAGAAAGAAGTTGACCTGGGCTGCTCCCTTCACCCTATGATCCAGGACCTGCCACCATCCATACTTCCATTATCTTTACCCACTTCTTCTTCTTTAGGTCATGGGGGTCACTGGTGCCCATGTCCAGCAATCACTGTGCAAGAGGCGGAGGACAGCCAGGATGGGCCGCAAGTCCATCACGGGGCCACATATAGAGACAAATGAGACAAACAACCATTCACTCTCTCCCTCACACCTAGGGACAATTTAGTTACCGATCAGCCTAACATGTTATTGAAACCAGAGTACCTGGAGAAAACCCACGCATGCACAGAGAGAACATGCAAACTCCACCCAGAAAGGCCCCCGGACCGGTAACCTTCTTGCTGAGAGGCAGCAGCTGTACCAACTGAGTCACAATGCCACCAAAAACTGAAAACAAACAAAAAATAACAAGGTAACTTCCAGACCCAACAACTAACCAATCAAAACCTGACAAGGTGCAACACCTGGTGTCTATAAACAAAAGGAACGGGAACGAGGCTGGAGACCAGAAGACCAATGTCTCCGATCTGACCTCCCACGCTCGTCCAGCAGGCTGAGCCGATTCCTTTTAAATCCCAGTCAGTACAAAGGACATGGCAAAAATATGGTGCAGGTATGGGCGCATTAATGCACTCAAAGCATGCTGGCACTTAGGAGACCAGACAAATGTAACATTTAAGGCGTTAATGATGTACTAATATCCAGAGGTGGAACGAGTTCTGAAAATTTGTACTCGAGTACAAGTACTGTTACACTGCTAAAATTGTACCCAATTATTAGTAAAAGTACCGGTGTTATAAAAATACTCAAGTAAAACTACAAATTACTCTTCTCAAAAGCTACTCAGAGTATTAATTACTTTTTAACCAATTGATGTTTTATCGTGTTGTCAATAGAAAACATTCAAAGTACATTTCTCAGACGCTCAGAAGCTCCGTCTTATTTTAGTACCAGGCAAACCAATGGCGGTGACAATACCCAAGATCTTTGCATACTTAGCCAAACTAATAACCCACATACACAAACAATAAAAAAGCAATACCATGCAGGTAGCTGTAAAACCTCGTATACCGCAATGTGTTTTTTGAGATATCTATTGCGATCACCGTAGAGATCAAAGAAAGTTTGCATCTGGACGTTGTCTCCTTCTCTCCCTCTGTACATGAAAAATTCCTGCAGGTACGGCCACGGGCACTCGTCCTCAGAACTTTACATCGTCATTTTCTCTGTTCACAGTGTTGTCTTCTGTCTCCATTTTGGCTTTTTCTCCAAATCTTCAGTCCATAAATGACTCTCTATTCTACGGAGTTGTCCTTTTTTTACGTCATAGGTAATTGGTGCGTTCGTGATCTGAGAGCCTTATTGGCTACAAAGATGCAGATGAACGGTTTGAATATGAATTCAAATTGCAGCCGTACTCCGTAGCAACTTCTGATTTTCAAAGTTGCGAACATGGTCTAAATTGTACTTAAGTATGAGTAAAATTACACACTTAAAAGAAATACTCATAAAAGTACAAGTAACCAAAAAAAAAATCCTTAATTACAGTGACAGTGTTACTTCCACCCCTGCTAATATCTATGTTGCATTTTACCACAGGGTTGTAATGGGCCTGCGCTGCTCTGTCATGAGCTTCAATAATAAGGTTCAGATTCTTGTTAAAAATCTGATCCAGTCAACCAAAACCCAAGAAAAGCTTGAATTTGGCAACATGACTTCAGAACATCTGTCGAGCAACATTTTATTTTTGACCTCTGACTTTTGAGGTTGTTTAAACCCATGCAGCCGTCAGCAGCAGCACAGCTGATTGTATGATGACGACAACATGAAGCGCAAGCAGCCGAAATGAGACCGCTGAACACGTTTCACAAAGGAAGAGGGAACCGAGTTCAGGCCTGACTTCTACTCAAAGGGCTCAGTCTCAGCGTTCACCTTGGAAACACAGATAAACAAACATGTTGACGTCACAAACGCCCCACAAAAACACACCCAACCTGACCGTCCATCCAGCAGATGATGAACTAACTACTGAGGCACGATCTGTGGGTGGTTTAAATATGCCTGACTGAAGCTGATAGGAAGCAAAACAACCAGAAGACTTCAGATAACACAAGAAGTGAAGAGACTGTGCCACTTACAAGATAATCTTTTACTCCTGCACGAGATGTTTGAGAATCACAGAGAAACGTTAAAATCAAAACATCCTATCGTTTTGTTAATCTACCTTGGAAATTTACTTACAACAGAAAGCTGAATTTTGACGTTTTAACGATTTAGCTGCACGTGAGAAGTGTGTACCGGTAAATGTCTCCCGAAGCCAACGTCTGGTTTAAACCTTTAAACCAACCCGGTGCTCAATGATCAGATCTATAAAGATGGTCAGTTTAAAGGATTTAAAGTTGTAAAATTGTCAACAAAACATTAATTTCATTTCCATTAAAGGGGACCACAGATGGTTTATTTTTTATTTTTATGGTATGTCTGTATGCTATCCAGACCCTGTTCATTCAATTTAATACACAAAATAATTCTTAGATAATCAATTATACCCTTTTTAATTCTGCCATTTTTAACTTTCGTTTTGAACGACTGGTTTATGATAATGAGCTCTCATGGCCACGCCCTTCAAAGATCTGTTTACATTAACTACGCTCTCTGTAACAGCCAGTATCTCTAAACTGTTGTTGTTTTAAAATTAGCTCTTTTTTTAAAAAGGGTTAGTGTTATGGTACGTCCACACCTAACAGCGTTACAACTGCAGGAGCGTCCAGTTTACATGCAAAGTCAATGGGGGACGCGCCTCCAGGCGCGTCTTGGCGTCGGGCGTCACGTCACGTGCGTGTTGAGCGTGCTGGAAAGCGTTTTCCGTGCACGTGAACCCGCGTCAGCCTCCAAAGCACGCCTTGAACATGTTGATGATTTCGCCGTTCAAACGCCGTTCAACTCTCCCTGATTGGTTGATCAGGGAGAGTCGGGGGGAGAAGAGAGGGGGAGAGTCCCTATGTGACGCGGAAACGAGGGGACGGGTATTGCGCAACTATGTGACGTATTGTTTGTGGGACACAGAAAAAACCCGCAAAGTCGTGTACTATGGAAGAGAAACTCATTGTAGCTGTGTGTTCGCGACAAGTCCTTCACGACCAGTCAAGTCTGCTCCACAGAGACAGAAATAAAAAGCTCCTTGCCTGGCGGAGTGCAGTGAGGAACTCGGTATACCGGTAAGCTCCTCCCACCCCCCCCACCGCCACACCGCCGCAGCTTCGCGTTCTGGTCTGGACACCACTGTGGGTCCAGTGCGTCCACTTGCGTGTGTGACGAGCTTTTTTGAAGTTGAAACGCTGTTTGGTGTGGATGTACCATACCATACCATACCAGTTTATTTATAAAGCACTTAAAAATACAGCAGCAGCCGTCCGAAGTGCTGTACACGAATAAAAACAAGCACAAAACAATAAAAACAATCAATCTCAATCATATAAATATCAGAACATCACAAGTAAAATAATACAACATTAAAACAGAGATGTGAACTCATTCTGGTTTAAAAGCCAATGAAAACATATGTGTTTTTAAACGAGTTTTAAAAACAGATATTGATGGGGCCTGCCTGACCTTCAGTGGCAGCTCGTTCCACAATTTAGGAGCCAGAGCTGAAAATGCTCTGTCTCCTCTGGTCTTATAAAAGGTTTTCGGGACTGCTAAAAGCATCTGGTCAGCGGATCTAAGAGCACGTGATGGCACATAAAGTTGAAGCAGTTCAGACAGATAAGAGGGACTAAAACCGTTCAAAGACTTAAAAACAAACAATAAAACTTTAAAATGGATTCGAAACTGGACAGGAAGCCAATGAAGGGACATTAAAACTGGAGTGATGTGCTCACGTCTGCCTGTACCAGTCAAAAATCGTGCAGCAGCATTTTGTACCAGCTGCAACCGAGAAAGCGAGGCCTTATTTACTCCAATCAGAAGAGAGTTACAATAATCCAGGCGTGAAGTAATAAAAGCGTGGATTACTGTCTCTAAGTGGCGTCTAGAAAGGAGGGGCTTGATTTTTGACAGGCGCCTCAGATGAAAGAACGAGGACTTAACCATGCTGTTGATGTGACAGTCCAGTTTCAGGCAGGGGTCAATTTTCACTCCTAGATTTGTCACAATCGACTTTTCATATGGGGCCAAAGAGGAAAAATCAAAAGTGGTGGGACTGTCAGGAGCACTAGATTTAAAGACCATAACCTCGGTCTTTTTATCATTAAAATGGAGGAAATTAAGCGCCATCCACCCTCTAATGTCACCAAGACAGTCCAGAAGAGACTGCGTGGAGCCATTTTGTTTTACAGGAAAATAGACTTGACAGTCATCCGCATACAAATGAAACTGCACACCATGCTTTCTGAAAATAGAACCGAGTGGCAGAAGGTAAAGTGAGAAGAGAAGAGGACCAAGGATAGATCCCTGGGGTACACCCCAGGGGAGGGCAGCAGATGCAGAGGTAAAATTATCAATCTTCACACTGAAACTTCGATTTGAAAGGTAGGACCTAAACCACTGCAGAGCTGAGCCAGTGATGCCCACCCATTGCTCCAATCTGGCGATAAGAATTTCATGGTCGACTGTGTCAAAAGCAGCTGTTAAATCTAAAAGCACAAGTAAAACACAGTTTCCAGAATCCAGCGATAAAAATATGTCATTAAAAACCCTTAGAAGAGCAGATTCAGTGCTATGGTAGGTTTTAAAACCAGACTGGAAGACCTCCAAAATTTTAAATTCATCCAAAAAGTCCTTCAGCTGGGTGTAAACAACTTTTTCCAATATTTTTGAAATAAAAGGTAACTTTGAAATTGGCCTAAAGTTGGACAAAGAGGTAGGATCAAGGCCAGGTTTTTTCAATAATGGCTGAACCACAGCATGTCTAAAATTGCCTGGCACCACGCTAAACATTAAGCTGCTATTGATCAAATTTAGAACAAAAGAGCCAACTGTAGAAAATACCTCCTTAAGAAAACAAGGAGGTACAACATCAAGGGGGGAACCTGATGGTTTCATACTGGTGACAATTTTCTCTAGGTAGGAGAGAGAAATAGGCTCCAGATGATCAAAAAGTGCAGGACAGGGGACCAGGATGGAAGGGTCATGGGAAGGAAAAGAAATACAAGCCCTCGTGTTCGTAACCTTGTCCAAAAAAAATTGAAGGAACTTATCACAAAGTTCTTTAGATGCTTCAATAGGAACCGGTTCATGTGAATTTAGGACCGTGTTGATTGTATCATAAAGAACACGGGGGTTGTGAGAGTTGGCAACAATAATGTCAGAGAAATATTTGGCTCTGGCTGTTTTTACAGCTTGTTGATAGCGACGCCAACTCTCTCTCACCATATCAAATGAGACTTGGAGACCATCCTTTCTCCATTTGCGTTCATTTTTCCTGCATACCTGCCTAATGGCACGGGTATGGTCCGCTCAACCACGGGTCAGATTTAGGCTTTGAACGCCTAGTTTTAATTGGGGCCACATCATTCAGAATAGTGTTGCATAAAGAATCGAAATGTACCATGTAACCTTTCCTGCTCACCCTAACCCAAGCTTCAAAGCAGCTCTGCACCGTGATGGACAGAGAGCAACAGCTACAGGACAGATGCACGTGACGTGCAGCAGGTCCTCGGATGGATGGATGGACGGACAGACGGATGATGGAAGGATAAAGCTTGGACCTCAGTCAGTAAAGAATCCATCTGTCTGGGTTCAGGAAGGCAGGATGTTTGATGGAGCTGACGTGGAGGAGGAGGACGCAGCTGCTCTGAGCGCTGCACCTGTTACCTGCTCAGGAGTTGACAGAACTCTTCAGCGACGCAGAGGATGAAGAATTCAATGAGTTTGAATAAAAATAAATAAATAAATATATTTTTTGGTGTTTATCTTGTTACATTTTAAAGAGATGAAGGTTGTTGCAGCATGTTAGTAACATGTAGTAACAAGTAACATGCCTCAATAGGTAAGTAGAAACTGCGTTGGTTTTCCGTCCCAAACCTTATGTGTTCAATTCCCACATGGTACAACGTTTTTTTTATATTCATTCCAGATTAAAAAAACACAAGAAAACTATTTACAAAACAACAAGAAATAAAACAATACATGAAATGAAAGGAAGCAGAAGAAGAAAATAATCTTATCTGCCCCTTCTCAAACTAATTTTTTTTTCAAACACACTTTGATTGGATAAAAAATGGCTCTGGGCAGAGCCATATAAAGTGAGAGTTGCGACACTTCCGTAGAGTTCCATTGTAAGAATGGAATGCGGAAGTCACGTGGGTCATGGAGGGGGCGATTTGTTCCATGGCTCTGGTTACAGTCTGAAGCTGCCTGCAGTAGCGCTCCGTCGCCGCCAGAGGGCACAGCTCCACAAGGTTTCCATAGCCATAGTTTGGAACGATTGACCGCCTGTCGGCGAGATCAAAGCGTGTCGGAACTCTCTCTATATATATGGCTCTGGAGGTGGGTTGTGGCTGCGGTTTGGGACGTCACAAACCGCAGGATTTGAAAACGAAGTGTTTCTATCAAAGATAAATAAATATACTTAGAGTAAATAAACCACTGGGTGCATTTTTTTGGCCCTAGGACTGTTTTTTTTATGAAGTACATACCCAAAGTTGAGTAAAAAAAAAACATTAAAAGGTGAATTTTGCATCTGTGGTCCCCTTTAAAAACACAAATACAATTTCAAAGAAATAAAACAAAATTAAAAAAAAAACATAAAATGAAAGGAAGCAGAAGAACATTTATCATATGTGCTCCCTCTTAAACAAAATCAATTCAGACTATCAATTCAAACAATAATCATTCATATATAATACAGCAAAATACATAACTCATCAAAGTTTCACGTTTAACAAAATAGACATCAGTTATATATATATATATACTGTATATATATATATATCTTTCTAACAAAATAGTTTTGATCTTTTTCTTAAATATAAACATTGACTTCACTAATTTTACATCATCCTCCAAACCATTCCACAGACCCATTCCCTGTATTGTAGTAAACCGGCCCATTAAACTTCTATCCTTAGGTTGAACAAAAATATCTATTCCCTTCAAATTATAACTCCTCCTTTTTACAAAATATGCTTGAATGTTTGATGGTAGCAAGCAATTATGAGCTTTAAACATAAGTAGAAAAATATTATAATCCACCAAATCATAAAACTTAAGTAATTTCAATTGACAAAACAAATATTAGAAGGATGACAATAATACTTTCTTGTTATGATTCATATAGCTCTTTTTTGCAGAATAAAAATAGGCTTTGTTACGGTTTTACATGCTGTTTTACATGCTGTACCCCAAACATTGACACAATAAGTTAAATGTGGGACAAGTGTATTATAAAGCAAATATAAAGCATCATAGTTTAATAAGTCCCTTACTCTATAGATTACATAATAAAAACATAATGACAAACTTCAAAGTTCATGCTCAGTAACCCAGGTAAAATAAAATCCAACAAAGTAAAGTCAGGTCCTCTGGATGGTTTCTTTGTGTTGAGGCGTTTCGTCCTTCATCCAAAGGACTGCATCAATCCGAGGCGCCACAACAAACTCAGTCCCACGAGCAGCACACTCACAGAGAGCATCGCCTTACAGCTCAGCTCCCTCTTCACCACAAAGGACCGGCACAGAGTCCGCAATACTGCAGACGCTGCACCAATCTGTCTGTCAGTCTCACGCTACATTCTTCCCTCACTCGTGAACAAAACCCAGAGATACTTGAACCCATTCCACTTGAGGCAGAACCTCACCCTTGACCCGAAGAGAGCAATCCACCTTTTTCCGGTTGAGGACCATGACCTCAGATTAGGTATCATACCAACAGTCTGGCCTTACCCACCATCTGATTAAACCATGCCATCTGGACATACCATTCAACACAAATGTCACTGGACTGCATGTGACATGTGTCTGTTCAATATTAAAATTTAAGGCTCAGCGTTTTTTTTTTGTTTGTTTTCATTTGAATGCCCCATTACATCTCAACGACATCCTGAGCCACCAGACTGTTAAACCACAGATTTTAAATTGGGTTTAAATAAACCATAAAGGCCAACATGATGGTGCAGCAGTTCAGCAGGAAAGAAGTTTGTTTTGTTACAAGAGCCCAGTTCTGAAAGGAAAAAGAACTAAAAAACAAACCAGAAGAGTCATTGTCATGCCAGTAAGAAATACAGATTCAAACAGTAAACCACAAACTGGTAACAATAACTCTGATGGGGGAAAAGGAGAAACTCTGATAAACTGCAGTTCTCTACTCTCTTAATTTATAGTTTCCATTTTTTCCTCCACGTCACATTCTGCCGCTTTAGTTCCTCTGCTGAAAATCTCTTGCTCTTGAGCAAAGAAATTTTGTTCAGCCCTTTGTTTGTGGGACAATTTACACGAAAGTGACCGTTACTCTTCGGTGCGTGCACTTCCTTGTTTGCAGTGCACAACGGTTTTACTGATACTTGATAAGCGGAGTGTTAGAACATGCACAATTTGATGTCATTCATAAAAAAGAGAAAACAACTTATAAGATTTTACTATAAGCCTTTTTAGGAAAGAGGAACCTGCGAGGTGATTTGAATGAAGTGTGGCTGCCCCCCGCCTATGGAACTCCCTTCCTGACTGCCTGAGAGCTCCACAGTCACTGGTTGACTTTAAAAGCGGTTTAAAGACTTTTCTTTTTAAGCAAGCCTATTCTGCCCCCGCATGATTTTATCTTTGATCTTGGTTGATAGTATTATTGATTTTACTTGATTTTATCACTTGTTTTATTTATTTATTTATTTATTTTTTAAGCAGGCCTATTCTGCCTCCACATGATTCTGTTTTTAATCTTAGTTAATACCATTATTGATTTTATTTGATTTTATCACTTGTTTTTATTGTTGTAGCACTTTGAGATTTTTATTAATGAAAAGTGCGGTATAAATTGAATTTATTATTATTATTATTAATGAAGTGTTTTCTGTTACATATAATGCAAAACGTGCTCTTGGGCAGATCAATTTTCAAAATAGTTTGTCACTATTAAATTATTCAAGGACTTTTAGTTCTTATTTGCTTCATTTGTGCCTATGAAGGCGATTTTGTGTTTGATCAAACCCAAACATCAGTTCGACTTCATAATTTCAAGTGTTTTCTTTTGGCAGAAACCTAAAAAGAATCAGGACAACAACCTTCAACAATCTCTTGCCAAATTAAAGCGTTTGACTTTATACAAGCAGGCGTGTAAAGGTCTGACTGGATGAGTGTTTTATGAAATATTATTTTACAAATATTTTATGAATTTTTATTCATAAATGTTTTATGAAATATTATTTATGCAGGATCGAGAGAGATCGGCAATTATCCTCAAAAGAATATCACAGCTCAAGAGACTTTACACTGGAAACTATTTTATGTTTAAAAACAAATGTTCTTTATTTTAACCATTAAATAGAAAACAAACCAGAAAACAAACAAGTAACATACATACATACATACATACAAGTATTAATGCATAAACAGATACTCTTACCGTTTGACATCAAAGTGAGAGAGCCGTTCGTCAATCACAGGCAGAGCGAGCATTAAAACAATCCGGGCGATTGCACATCCCCGTCCGACTCTAACTAACTCTGGGAGCTCAGCTCGTTTCTTTTTATTCCTTTAGACAAGAATCACTTGCGAAACAGAGTTGGCCGGGTTCTTTCCACAAGTAATACTTTATCCAAAGCAACAAAGTTCCAGAGATGCCTATGTGATGAACTCAGGAGATGAAACTGACTGTTCCTATGATGGAATCAGCCCAGTTTCAACTTCTCATAACAAAATTCCAAAGATGCCTATAGTGATGAATAACAAAATTCCAAAGATGCCTATAGTGAGGAATAACAAAATTCCAAAGATGACATAGTGATGAAATTAGGAGTTGAAACTGACTGTTTCTGTATCAGCCCAGTTTCAACTTCTTATCTCACAACCAGTGACAAGACTGGAAAATTACACACAATGTTTCAGACTTTCTTAGTTACATATAATGTCTGAATGTTTCAGACTTTCTTGGACTGATCAGAGAACAAACTTATTTATTCATTATTCATTCCACCTTCTGGTCTCTGATCAGTTCTACAACCCAAAAAACAAACAAACAAACAAAAAACAACAATCTTAAATCAAACGAGCGTCAGAAATGTTCCACAATCTTCTTCACCCATGGTTATGAGTGGTTACCATTCTCTGGAATGTCATGTCCGTTGAAACACTTCCTGCATGCGTAGAAAGTACAATGACTGCTCACACTTGCCATTACGCATGACTGATTCGTAGGACGTCCAAAGTTATCTTGTTTCATGACACAGTTCTTCTGTTTTCATAGTAGTCGGCAAGGCCCCCTTTTTCTCCTCCAGGACACATTCCGGTGTTGCGGAGGAGAGGTCGCCTAGCAATACCCTGGTACCGATGACAAAGAACGTGATAACCCATGAGATACCACCTTCATGGCACTCTCTGGGTTTGGCCATGTCGTCCTCTGCAGCACCATGGCACCGACGACAAACAACGTGATACCCCATGAGATTCCACCCTCATGGCACTTTCCAGGTTTGGCCATGCCGTCCTCTGCAGCACCATGGCACTGACGACAAACAACGTGATAACCCATGAGATTCCACCCTCATGGCACTTTCCAGGTTTGGCCATGCCGTCCTCTGCGCGCTTCTGATCCTCCCACCAGCAGATGCCAAGAAAACACCAAGCTGTGAAGAAACACAATGCTATAACATAGAATGACAAGGATTAGTTCTTTCATAGATAAAAGGTTTCATTTTTACTTTCCCCACCAAAACTGATCTGACCTGTAGGGGTCTCTCTACCCCAAACTCAAAATTTCCCTGTTTTAAATGGAGTGTCATACCTGCTATGCAGGTCTGACAGATCAGGGTACAGCTGTGACGTTCTGTTTTTCACCTTTTTTTCCTTTTTCTGTTTCACAACGCGCATTCTTACTGCTTCATTGTTCTCTGAAGACTCGGAGTCAGAGGACTTTCTGTTTTTCTCCCTTCTTTTTCCCTTTTCCTGTTTCACAACTCGCATCCTCACTGCTTCATTGTCCTCTGAAAACTCAGAATCAGAGGAGACCTTTGCCACTCTGGTGGTCTTGTTTTTGTTCCTGACCATCTGTTCAGGTTTAAACGGAGGTGCAGAAGGAACAATAGGACTTTGAAGCACATCCCTCAATGCCTGGGTCAAATGTTCAACTTTAAATCTGGCACACCGGACTTTTAATGCCTCTTCCTGGCATCGTTCTCTCAACTGTTCTGTTGGTAATCCGTCAATCTCAGATAATGGGACCCCGGACTGTATCAAGGCTTTCCATAAAGCAGAACGAGTTGGTCCCTGTGCATTACTTCGAGCATCCCTTTCTGGCCCATGACCCACATGTTGAAAACTATTTTCCTGGTTTTCTACTCTTTCTGTACTCCAATCTCCCAATGTTCCTAACTCCATGATTCGACTACGAATCTCAGACATAGAAACCTCTGTTGCACCAAGCATTACTGTCAAGATTGCGGCGCGATAGTGTACAGGGGCTGTCCTTATCAGCTGATCCCTCACAGCCTTTGGAATAGGTAACAGCTGGTACTGATCCACAGCAGCAACAGTTAAAGCATCCCTTACACACAATCGAACCAATCTCTGTACACACTCCCGAAGCGTGACCCACTGTCCTGTTATCTCTGGCCAGTCAGTGAAAGCTGGATAAACCTGGTGAACAGCCTCAGCATAAACATCAAATAGAGATCTAGAATACTTCCCTAAATCTCTCACTTCTCTGCGGAAATCAGCATTCACTGTGGTTTCTGTGGACAACCCAGCAAATGACAGCCCATCCCGAGCATCTATGTCAATCTGAGCTGCTCCTTCTTCAGCTAATCTTGATAACCACACATCTGTATGTTCTCCTGGCTGCTGACGGAGCCTCTTGGACAAGTAAGCTACCTCCTCCTGAGTGTAATCTTCAGTTATCATTCTAAGCTCAGGCTGCGGTTGATCCTGTGGAACAGCATCCATAACTTGTACACCATTCTCATAAACAAAGTGACCATCTGCGTCTACTCTTGCTTGTAAAACATCTGGTCTCACTATCTGTTCCTGCCTCCTTCGTTGCACCGGCTTTACACTTTTGCTGCGGGATAAGGGGCGTAATGAGGTAGTGGACTCTTCCTCTTCTTCATCACTTAAATTATCTCCCCACAAATTTCCGTTCCAGTTAGAGGGATTCCAACCCGTACCTAACCCAGCTACAAAAGCCCGTACTCTTTTGGGTGATACAGACCGTTTCGTCTTCCTCTTTTTTTCTCTTTTTAACATGGACACCTGAGCCACTGCTTCCTCAGCAATCCGGGCCATATTTTCTAGCTGTGTAGTTAACAACTGCACATGCTGACGCTGTAATGAAGAGGTCAACTCGGCTTCTTCAAGTGCCTTTTTCTGTTTCAAACTTACTTCATTCTGCCTCTTCCAGGCAGTGGCACAAACCCACAAACGCCGTTGCAGTCCGTCTATTGGCGTTTTTATTTTCACGTCTACTGCTCGTAGAACTTCTAGCAAAGTCTCAGGGTCTCCATCTCGTAGAGACCCCTCCCAAGACTCGCAACGTCCTGCTCCATCTCTCAGGCACAATGCTATGGACTGATAACAGGGTATTTCCCATCCTGGTAGTATTTCAGTCCTGTCCTGTCTCTCATCTCCCTTTGCTGATTTTCTCTTGAACATTCTTTTGAGCATTATGTAGTCTCTCTTTTCAATCCTTCCAGCGACGCCAAAATGTTTTATGAAATATTATTTTACAAATATTTTATGAATTTTTATTCATAAATGTTTTATGAAATATTATTTATGCAGGATCGAGAGAGATCGGCAATTATCCTCAAAAGAATATCACAGCTCAAGAGACTTTACACTGGAAACTATTTTATGTTTAAAAACAAATGTTCTTTATTTTAACCATTAAATAGAAAACAAACCAGAAAACAAACAAGTAACATACATACATACATACATACAAGTATTAATGCATAAACAGATACTCTTACCGTTTGACATCAAAGTGAGAGAGCCGTTCGTCAATCACAGGCAGAGCGAGCATTAAAACAATCCGGGCGATTGCACATCCCCGTCCGACTCTAACTAACTCTGGGAGCTCAGCTCGTTTCTTTTTATTCCTTTAGACAAGAATCACTTGCGAAACAGAGTTGGCCGGGTTCTTTCCACAAGTAATACTTTATCCAAAGCAACAAAGTTCCAGAGATGCCTATGTGATGAACTCAGGAGATGAAACTGACTGTTCCTATGATGGAATCAGCCCAGTTTCAACTTCTCATAACAAAATTCCAAAGATGCCTATAGTGATGAATAACAAAATTCCAAAGATGCCTATAGTGAGGAATAACAAAATTCCAAAGATGACATAGTGATGAAATTAGGAGTTGAAACTGACTGTTTCTGTATCAGCCCAGTTTCAACTTCTTATCTCACAACCAGTGACAAGACTGGAAAATTACACACAATGTTTCAGACTTTCTTAGTTACATATAATGTCTGAATGTTTCAGACTTTCTTGGACTGATCAGAGAACAAACTTATTTATTCATTATTCAATGAGACAGAACGGCAGGAAAACATGGGGATAAACAGGAAGTTGCTCTTCCGCGAAGAATTGAAACTGCATCTGCTGCATTTCAGTGCAGGGTTCTGTCGCGTGAGAAATGAAATCATTGCTGCCGCTTCCTTTAAAAACGACACACCATTGTCATGAAGGTTTCGCAGCAAGGGTCAGAGGATTTCAGTAAACGTTTCCAACACTCCAGCAACTTTTAAAGAAACTGACCTATTTAAAGCAACTCTAACAAGCAGGTAAGAAATTAGTGGAAACTTTCACCCCTGTGTGAAAACAACACACCGCCCCCTGGTGGTGGCTATTTGTAAAACAAAGGCATCAACACGATCATTTATTAACATATTTATTGCAATGCGTTTGTTCAAATATTATTAGTTAAAAGCATTTTTCATAAAAAATAAAAACATTTTTTAGGAATTGTAAAAATTCTAAAAAACAAACTCAAACAAAAAAAATTCTTAACAGCCTAAAAAAGAAATAAAAGTGTGGCTTTGTTGCCAAACGGTGCCACAGAAATCATTGGTACACAAACATTTGCTGCGGATCAGTTAGTAGAAATAAAAACAACAACACGTGTGTAAACAAACCAACTTATAGGGACACAAGTGGAAAGAAAGTTGCATTGACAGTGTAACATAATCTCCACATCATCCTGAACAAGAGAACGACACCGTGACCTTTTTATTAAATCAAAAATGTTTCTGTTCTGTCCACGTATGAGTCAACACAAAGGTCGTAATTGTAGCTTTGGACTGCATGTGACATGCATGTCTCATTTGTGTCCATGTGTCCCTGTGATGGACTCGTGACCTGTCCAGGGTGTCCCCTGCCTCCATGCAGTGTTTGCTGGAGATAGAAACCAGCAAGGATGTATGACCGGTCTGCATACAGATAAGTTGTAACAAATATTGAATAAAAAAATGATAGTTAATCAAACCCATCCTTTAAGAACTGCATAAATGCTTGTCCTTATTCAAACATTCCTAATTCTTAACGAGTTGGGACATAGACTGCACTTTTCTTAAAACGACTGTGTGTGCTTGTACTGTAAACAACAGTCTGAGCCGCTCTAACAAATCATCGTCTTCAAGTGCTTTAAATTAATGTAAAGAAACAAAAAAACAGCCAATGTACAATATTTACATGTATATATTCAATTGACGACCATGATTTGACCAACACGCTGGTCATGTTAAAAGCCCAAAGCAGCAGAACATGAGGGCTTGGTTTTATTGCTGATTATTTAAAAAGATGACTAAACTTCCATGTTTCATATAATTACACAGAGTATTTGTGTTCTGAAGTGCAATGAAATAAAAAAAAACACAAACTCTTTTTATATTAATGTACATCTAAATTAGAATACTACCAGAGTACAGTCCGAGTCAGATTGTTTGGTATTGCTGAAGCAAAGCAAGCCGCAAATCAGAACCTCAGAGGCGAGTTGTCGTGTTCAGTCTCTGGACCTCCTGCTTGAGGATGGATTAGTGACCCAACCCAATGTTTATGCCCCGCTTCGCTGTGTTTGGACAGGGTTTAGCGCAGTAACCCAGCAGCATCAGTTAGCAGCTGAAACCTTAAACCGTTTGCCTCTGAGATATTTACTTTTCCCGCGGCAAATCTTTGAAGAGCTCACCAGCCGGGAGTTTACTTTGGTTGGCTCTCCTTAGTGGGATTAAACCAGTCCGTATTACATCCGCCACTGCAGGGGCACTCTAGTTTTTGAAGGCCCCGTAGCGACTGGCTTTACTAATGAAGTTCTTGAGCAGGTCATGATCCATGTCTGCAAAGGCCTGGGTCTGCGTGACCGCTGTTAGGTGGTTGACACAAAACTTGAAGCAGAACTCCTCCAGGTCCTACAAATGAAGGAGGTGAGTGCTGAGGAGTACACCTGATTTGGTACCGTGCGGGCTCCCTCCACCATCACTACGGTGTTGGACTGTGACTCTGGAGCTACGAGCTTACCTTCGCCTCATACTTGACGGCAGCCGAGAGCAGAGTGATGGCGCTCTCTTCAGAAATTCCCCTCTTGATGGTCTCCTGGCACAGCCTCTTCAGCCTGGTCTCTCTGTAGAACGTAGCCAAGTCGAGCAGCCCTGCACACGGGGCGATAATATTCAGTTTTATAGTTTTAGTTCTCTCTTGTTGTAAAAAAATAAAATCAGTCTGTTCAACTCACCTATAGCATCCTCTGGTGGCAGGTTAATGGTGTCGGTGTAGAGATACTCCAGGAAGGCTCTGTACACCATGTAGGAGAACTGATTGATTTCTATGGCGTCTTCATCCGTTTCATTCAACAACGTACGGAAATGCTCACACCTGGACATTGAAAAAAAAAAAAAAGAAAAAAAAGAGCATTTACTCAACTGTTACATCAAATAACCTTCAGTTTGATTATCCACAGGAATACAGAAAAGCCTAAAAGATCGAACAAATTCATTTTTCAACAGGAAATTATTAGAATCTGTGCATACAACCATAACCCAAGAGACTATAGCCTGGTTAAAACCAGACCCTTGTCCTTCACTTTGCTTTGTACTAGGGTCTGGGACTTCTCCCATAGACAACGATTTCTCCAGTAGATTTTTGACCGGACCAATCAGAGAACAGAAGGCGGAGTTTTGTTAGTTTAGCCTGGCGAGGTCCAGGCTATTCAGATAAATAGCTCAGAAACCACTCGGTGGATATTTTTTCTGCTACCAGTGTGTAATTATATGGCTCTAATTTACTGACTGTTGGCCTAGATGAAACATTTGAGATAAAATTCGATTTTTTATCATTTATTTTCGTAGCGCACCCGAGGCTGTTTGGAAAATGTCAAACCGAAACAATTTAAATCCAGCAGATTTGACCATTTCGTGAATTGATTTAGGAACTGTTAAGCTCAGGAACACTTCTGATATAACGTCAGCTAAGAAATATATTTTTTCTCAGCAAAGAAATAATAGTTTTTTACCTTGTTTTCATGAAAATTCCTTCGTGGCGGCAGCCATTTTAACTGACGACGTCAGTCGACGTCGTTCAAAACTCCGCCTTCTGTTCTCTGATTGGTCCGGTCAAAAATCTACCGGAGAAATCGTTGTCTATGGGAGAAGTCCCAGACCCTAGTACGAAGCGAAGTGAAGGACAAGGGTCTGGTTTTAACCAGGCTAAAGAGACTAGAGCAAACTAAACATTTCTGAAAGAATTTTGAAGGGCAGCTACTGCCCAAAAAGCAGACATAACTTTTTGTAATAATTAGCGGGAAAAAAATGCATACATTTGTATTTATGAAGTGTAAAAAAGTGTACAATCAAAAAATAAAAACGGTTAAAGCTGCTGTTCGTAGCTCATGTGTATAATCATGGTAACCACACACCTATTACACCAAAATTCAAAATTCCATTGAGCTACATGTTTTTTTTTAAATCGATTTTTGTCTACGTTATGTGACGTACCGCTACCAAAATTCAAAGCACACCATTGTCAGTCGAGCCACATATTTTGGTGTGTAATTTGCACATATTATTTCAAAGGTGTGTAACAAAATGCAGGACAAAGCTTTTGAACGGGGTGCTTCAATGTTTGTGGCATCTGGGTTTTATTTTATGAAGTTAGTCTTCAAATATTTCAAGGCCAGACATATTATTTGCAATGTGTACCAAACAAATTTAAGCAAAGTGTTATTCATTTCCATTCATATTCTCTCTCTCTCTCTCTCTCTCTCTCTCTCTCTCTCTCTCGATCTGGCCTCTTCTGAGCTGGTCGATGTGTGGCAGAATGGTGTCGCTGCTGCTGGACCCTGTGCACCCTGTGCCCACTGGAGTCTCTGGGTTACACAAAATGTTTTCTGGGCATCCCCTCACGCAGGGCTTCCTCTCGTTTCCTCCGCTGATCCAGTCTGCTCTGGATTCGCTCCAGTGCTCCACCAAACAGGCCTGAGGGCTGTATGAGATGGTGGAGGAACGGGGCACACTGGCCCTCTGGAAGGTCTGTCAGGGTCAACCACAAATGGCGATGAGCTATCACCGTCTCTGCCATAGCTTTTCCTTGAGCAATGGCTGCAGTCCCCATGAGGCGGAGGACAAAGTCTGTCGCCTTGCGAGCCTCCTACAGAACCTCAGCCCCTTTCTTTTTGTTGGAGGTCTGCTGGAACTCCAAAAGTTTCTCTGCCAGGTAGGCTTGCATCATTGCAGTGGTGTTCATGGTGCGCACAGCGAAGCCCTGTAGCTCTTCTCGAGCTGCGTGGCTGACACACGGCAGGCTTTGCTGGGCAGGGTGGGTTTGGAGCTCGACGCTCTGGGGGCCAGGTGGGACGCCAACAATTCCTCCATCTGAGGCATGTGGGCCATGCCTGCTGCCTCCATCCCTGCCATGTCCAGGAACTTGGAGAGGGGCCGTGTCAGGGGTGCCCTGGGTTCAGCCCAGGTGTATGTCAGCTCCATCTGGAAGTCGGGAAAGATGGGCATCCTGTGCCTCAGAGCCGACTGCTGCTTGGCAAAAAAGAAGTTCCCCGCCAGCCTTGTTACTTGTTGTCGAGGGGGGGCTCCGGCCAAGTCACCTTCAAAGCGTTCGTGGCTCTGTGGCACAGCTCGGACAGAGCGGGGCTGGACACATCTGTCTCTGGTTGACCTGCTGCTGGGCTCTGGGAGAAGTCCTCGTCTTCTTCCTCCTCCTCGTTATCCGCCTCATCGTCTGAAATCGCGCCAGAGTCTGTTAACGAGAGCTCGTTGGCTTGCATCAGGTCCCTCGTATCGAACTCTACATTAGAGTCCCTCATGGGGTCAACAATGTCCATTGTCTCACCCCAGTTTCCCGTGCCGCTGTCCTCCATGTCTGCCTCCAACTCCGCTGTGGGAGTGAGAGTCTCTGTGGGGAGCGGGTCTCGTGCCGCGGTGGAGCTGCCCATGGCCTTGGCCACAAATTCCACGCGCCGTTGTCTCGCTGCCTCACGTAGCTGGTTGCAGTGAGGGCACGATTCAGGTGAGTCCAAAGCCGTCCGAGCGTGGAACATTCCCAGGCAGAACGGACAGGCCTCGTGGATGTCCAATGCCGAGATGAAATAGCCACATCCGCTGGGACAGAGTCGGGAGCCGGGGCTCGTTGGCCTGCTCGACTTGTTGGAGTTCCTCGATTTTCTCTTGCTCTTCTCCGGAGCCATGGCCGTGAAGAGGCGTCGAGATAAAACCAGTTAGTCACCACTAAATGTGGTTCGAAAAAGTCTTCTCGCTGCGTTGTTCGTGGAGGCTAACCTGTTAGCTCCATTAGCTTAGCAGGTAGCATGTGGCGTAGTTAGCATCCCGCTAACTAGGCGGCGAAACAACAGAAAAAAGGATGAATCCTAGTGTTGCTCGTGGTAGTTAACCTGTTAGCTCGTTAGCTTAGCAGGTAGCATGTGGCGCAGTTAGCGTCCCGCTAACTTGGTGATGAAACAGCTGAAGAAATGTCGAAGTCCAACTCAACGGCACTAGGAGAGCCTTAGCTAAACAAAGTGCTCGCAGAGAAGTCCGTGACACTCTTGGCAGGGAGCGATCTCACCTCCAGTCGAGCGACTGGAAGCGAGGTGAAGGGCAAAAAGAGGATGTACGATGCGCGTCATTGGCTTTTATGCAAGGAGGGCGGGACCTCCTTGCTGACGCGCATCTGCCTTAAAAGGTGTGATTGTATTGCTTCAGGTGAACCGCGTGGGGGCGCAATTCCCATAGTCATGTTGTTGCACCGTTGTGGACTGACTGATAAGGGAACATTCTTTCCATAAGTTTCATGCCTCTAGTGTATGTAACTTATATGTAGGCATGTTTTATCCTTAGCAATTTATGTATAATTTGGGGCATTGCAGGGGCATTGCAGAGGCAGGCTGGTCCATCTTCGTCCTCATCGTCATCAGTATTTCCACTGTGGTGTTAATGTGAGGCCTGCGGGAAAACTACAAATGGCCACTTGTGATGATGTCATAAGAGGAGCGCCAAGCTCAGGGATCCAGGTGACGCTGATTGTAAAGCTGATGGCTAAGCTGGAAGCAGGGCGATCTGAAATAAAGAAATCACGTTGATACGTATTGCCTGAGGACTCTTTCAATAACACGACATGGTGTCGGGAGTGTTGGAGTCATCGTGAGGCAGCAACTCTGTTTGGCAACCGGAGACATGGCTGATGACAACGCACAGAGAGTGCGACAACAAACAAACAACAAACCATGGTTCTCAAATGATGCCCCCGCCTATCTCTCGGATCTGATACACCCATATGTTCCTCCACGTGCTTTGAGGTCAGAGGATCAGGTACTCTTAATAGTTCCAGAAACTCGCCTTAAGCGCAGGGGTGACAGAGCGTTCTCTGTAGCAGGCCCAAGACTCTGGAACGAGTTACCGCTGCTCATCAAACAGGCCCCCTCCCTCTCGGTTTTCAAATCCCGGTTAAAAACTCACTACTACTCCATCGCTTTCAATGCCAGCTGATGTGTACTGGATCGTTTGATTTATGATCTGCAATGTTTTTATGTTTTTCGTGTTGTACTTCATTGTATGTGTTGCCTGTTGCGTGTTTGTTTGTCCAGCACTTTGGTGGACTTGTTCCTGTTTAAAGTGCTTTATAAATAAAATGGTATGGTATGGTATGGTATGTGAGGAAAGCCATTGTTGAGAGGAATAAATTGTTTAATAGTGGGGATATGGTTTTGTACCATGAGTCACAGAAAGAAAGGAAAATTAGAATAGCTCAACTTAATTATAAAAATAAAGTACAAAATCTGTTTACCGCAGGTAACTCTCGCCCCGCTTGGGAGGGTGTTAAAACAATTATTGGTATGGAACCTAAAAGGAAAACAGCTGTGGGAAGAGTTTTTTTTTACTGATACTTCAGATTTAGATTTTTCTAATGAACTGAACAGTTTTTATAACCGTTTTAACCTCCATGATTTTAAGAATGAATTGTCTGTTTTTATCTATGCTGTCCCTGAGCACAACAATAATATGCTTATATCTAAAGGTACAGTGCTTAGACAGCTTAAAGGAGTTAAGCAGAATAAAAGTCCAGGCCCTGATGGTATGGGAGGGCGGGTCCTCAAAACCTGTGCAGAGCAATTAGCAGATATTCTCTGCTACATTTATAATACACTCTTAGAACTCTGCAAAGTGCCTAGCATATGGAAGTCATCCATCATTGTTCCAGTACCCAAAGTTAAATCTCCAAAGGAGCTCAATGATTTCAGACCAATAGCACTGACTTCTCTTGTTATGAAATCCTTTGAGAAAATTGTAAAACAAGAACTTCTGATGCATACCCAGCCGCTGCTGGATCCTCTACAGTTTGCCTATAGAGCAAGGAGAGGAGTGGACGATGCTATTGCATCATTGCTTAATATAACACTCACTCATCTTGAAGGAGCAAATAATATGGTGCGGATGCTTTTTATTGATTTTTCCTCGGCCTTTAATTCCATCCAAAATCATATATTGGCAGCGAGATTAAAAGAATATAATGTGGATATAGCCCTAATTGTGTGGCTAATTGATTTCTTAACAAACAGGTTACAGTGGGTAAAATTAAATGGCACACTTTCTGATGCCGTGGTGTCCTCCACAGGTGCACCTCGAGGTTGCATCCTATCTCCTTTGCGGTTTGTTCTTTATACAAACATGTGCCAAAGTCATCATGTGAATCATCACATTATAAAGTTTGCTGATGACTCAGTTATTGTGTCTCTGATAAATGAAAATGTTCTGACTAGCCAAGATAATGTTCTGCAGGACTTTTTGGCGTGGTGTCAATCATCCTTCCTGCACATAAATGCATCTAAAACTAAAATGATGAACATAGACTTTAGGAAGTCTTCTGCCCCTCTTCCTCCTGTTACCATTTATGGTCAGGCTGTGGAAGAGGTAGAATAATATAAATATCTTGGCATAGTGATGGATAATAAATTGAAATTTGAGTCCCAGTCAGATGTAATCTGTTGAAAGGCGCATCAAAGGATGCATTTCCTCAGGAAACTAAGGGGCTTAAATGTTGACTGCACTTTCATGAAAATGTTCTACAGTTGCTTTATTGAATCTGTTCTCCCTTTTTCGTTTCTTTGTTGGTTTGGGCTGATGAAATTGAAAAACCGAAATAATTTACAGGGTGTTATTAAAGATACGGGAAAATAATAGGGATTCAATTGAATGACATCTTGGACCTTTTTAAGTCTAGATCCATATCTAAAGCTAAAAAAATCTTGGAGGATCCCACTCATCCCCTACACGCTGAGTTCAATCTTCTGCCTTCAGGCAGAAGATATGGTCTACCAAGGTGTAGAACAAATAGATTAAAAAACTCCTTTGTCCCCTCAGTCATTGGATTTTTAAACAAAAATTAGTTTTAAAATTATCTCATTTCCTACTGTTATCTTGAATCTTAAGTAATGTTTTTAAGGATGAACTGTCTGCTCTTCTTAAGTCGTACCTTCTGAAATGTTTATGTATTTTAATCTGTAATAGCGGTACTTTTTATTCAATTTATTCTTTTATTCCTTTATCTTGTTTTAAAATTTAGTTGTATGAATGTGTTGGCTGTCTCAATACCATTATCATTACCTGCTGTATATGAATTGCCCCTCAGGGACCTAATAATAAAGTTGAAGTATCTCATATGTGCCAGAGAAACATCTGTGGACAGCTGACACACTGTCATGTGCTCCCATGACTGGAAACCTAACTGAAGCCGAAACAGAGCTGGTCCAAGACGCGAACATTTACGTGGATGGTGTGATACAAAACCTAGCTGCAAACACTGGTTACCTTGAAGAGCTGAGAGAGGAACTGAAAAGGGACAGCGTGCGTGCACATGTGAGCAAGCTGTGTGAGGAAGGATGGCCTGCACACTATAACAGTGAACCAGCACTCAGACTGTATTGGGCAGAAAAGGTGTTTCTTACAGTGAAGGATGGTCTGTTGCTAAAGGGTGAACGACTTGTTATTCCTTCAACCATGAGAAACGATGTGCTCATGAAACTACACAAAGGACATCTGGGTGTGGTGAAATGTTGTGAACGAGCGCGGCAGTCAGTATGGTGGCCTGGACTGAGCCAGCAGCTAAAATAACTGGTTTTGAAATGCCAAACCTGCAACAGAGAGAAAGAAAATTGTACAGAGCCGCTGATGCCATCACAGTATCCGGACAGACTATGGCAAAAACTTGGGGCTGATCTGTTTACTTTGCAAGGGAACAATTATATTCTGGTTGAGGATTATGCATCAATAATTGTGGAAATTGCTCAACTAAGTCCCACAAGATCTTCGGATGTGATTCCTCACCTGAAATATATGTTTGCACGTCACAGCATCCCTGAAGTGATGATTACAGACAATGGTCCTCAGTTTTCCTGTGCTGCTTTTGCTACATTTGCAAAGTTATATGGATTTCGCCATATTACAAGTAGCCCAAGATATCCACAAAGTAATGGGGAAGCTGAACGTGCTGTTAAAACTGTAAATAACTTGTTGAAAAAAGCAGCTGATCTGTATCTCGCCTTACTCTCCTACAGAGCAACACCACTTTGGAATGGATACAGCAAAGCATAACTTCTTATGGGAAAGAGACTTCGTACAACGGTGCCGACACTTCCATCTTCGTTGAGGCCATTTCTTCCAGACGTTGACATTGTTGCTCAAAAAGAAAAAGAGAGGAGGATAAAAGATGCATAGAGGTATGATTCACGCCACAGAGCAAGAGTTCTTAGCAAACTGACTCCAGGACAAGGTGTGTGATTAAAGATCAAGGCACAAGCGGAACAGTGATAACCACTCATTATACTCCACGCTCATACATTGTGGAAGGACCCCATGGACTGATTAGGTGAAATCGTCGTCATTTGGTTGCCAGGGAGCCTTCGACAGAGCCAGAAGTACTGAAAGGGGATGCTGATCCAGAACAGGTTCAACAGAATCCTGAAGAACCTCCACAACAGAGCCTTCCAGAACTTTCACCGACTCCTAGAACCAGGTCTGGGAGACGGGTTGTGAAACCAGATAGACTGAACTTGTAGATATGTGTGTGAATAATAATGGTGTCTTAATATTATGCTAAAAGTTTAAGAATGATTAAATATGTATTTCTGTTTATAATGGGGTTTTCTAGTTCTATGTAGGAACAGACCTTCCTGCTATGAGGCAGAATAATCCTCTAAGGTCTGTTGAATCAATGGTAGTCCACCCATTGATTCTAGAGAGGGGAGATGTGGTGTTAATGTGAGGCCTGGGGGAAAACTACAAATGGCCACTTTTGATGATGCCATAAGAGGAGCGCCAGGCTCCATGATGGTTGAATCAGTTGACGCTGATTGTAAAGCCCCCAGTATACTGTTCTTTGTGCCCAGCGCCGCTGGACTGGCGTGAGCTGCGCGCAGGCAGTTCATATTATACTCTGTGCAAGCGCAGCTCTCTGGAGTGCAGGGTACAGGACAAATTGAGGTCGCTGATTGGTCATTTGCTGACACGCGAGGCAGTTTATCAACGCGCGCGCGTAGGCGTAGTAAAATTTGAGCTTGGCGCGTTCACGCCCGCGATCAAAGGCTTTTGCCGCGGCACTCCCACGGCGCCGAGCGGCGTGAGGCAAAAGAAACCGGTATATTGAGGCCTTAAAGCTGATGGCTAAGCTGGAAGCAGGGCGATCTGAAATAAAGAAATCATAATGATACGTTTTGCCTGAGGACTCTTTCAATAACACAACATCCACCATAGTAAGGAGCAAAATCTACACTATTGTGTTACCTATAGTCTGATAAATGAGAAAAGCTCATCAACTGCTTTTATTCAGAGATGTCTGTTATAAAGGATAAGACAACATTCAGAAAACTCATAATCTATAATTAACCTGATCAGAACAGAAATCACAAGACTCCTTCCATAAACTATCAATATTAATTATATTATTCACATCCTGTAAGGATGGCGCCCTCTCCTGGTCTGTCCTTGTGCTGTTTTCTCCTGTCACCAGCTCTGCTCCAAGTGTTGCATGTTTGGTTTAATTCCTTATCCTACTCCTGGTTTAATTATCCTGTTCCAGTCCTGATTTATGCTCCTAGTTTAATCTCCATGTCCCATGTTTACTTGCTCCTAGTTTAATCTCCATGTCCCAGGTTTACTTAGTTCCCCGGTCCTGATCTGTGTCTCTAGTTAATTGTTCCCAGGTGTGTGTGATTCAGTTTAATTACTGTATGTGCATATATAAGTCTGTGTCCTTGTGTTGTTCCTCGTCGGGTCAACGTCTGTGTTCCCCTGGTCTTGTCTCCTGGTTCCATGGTTCTCCTCGCGTTCCTAGGTTTTTGTAAGTAATAACTGCCTCGTCAGTCTCTTTATTTTGTATCATTAAAGTCTTTATTTTTTATAACTCCTCGTCTCTCCGAGTTCTCCCTACCTTCAACTATTGAGTTCCGCTTGCCAAACGCACCGACCCTGACAGAATGACCTGACCACGAAGAGAACCCAACGGGCAGAAGAACTAGCTGATGGGATCGACTCCCGCGTGTGAGGAAACAGCCATTATTCGAGTGAGCGGGTTCCGGACCGAACCCAACTGGAGTCACCACAGCCCTGAGGTAGAGATCCTCCCATCTCAGATTCAGATTCAGTTTATTATCGCCATTGTCAATGAACAGGATTCACAGACTAGGAATTTGCTTCGGCATAACGGTGCTTAAAATATAAAAACATAAGACACAAAAAACATAGACCATAAAACATCAATACAATCAATACAATATTCAGTGAACAAAAACTACTAAGAAACATCACAATTAGAGTGGTGCAATCAAAATACAGTGATACAGTGATTCCCAATCAAAATACAAAGAACAAATACAAAATACAGCGACCAAGGCAAGTTATGAGGTAGCATGGTTATGAGTGTTCAAGAGTCTGACAGCAGAGGGGAAATCTCCACTCATGGTGGAGGAGGAGGAGAGAAAGAAATGAAGAGGCAGCCCCGCCATTTCCGAGGTGGCTTCTCCCTACTCTCCTCCAGAAGTTTGTTCGTTGTGGTCCGTCTCCGACGAAGACACAGAGCCGGAGGAGCTCTGGGTCATTCCTGTTCCCGGTCCACACCCCCGCCGGAGGAATCGTCGGACCAAAAGGTTGGACATGTCTGAGGTCCAGTCCCTCCCTCCTTCAGTGTCTCCCCGCAAGCTGTCTGAGGAGCTGAGGAGAATGTCAGGGGGGGGGGGGAGACCAGAGCCCCTGTCTGCCTGCCTGTCAGACGGGCTCTGCAAAGGTTCAAGAGAGACTTTTGCAGAGGGGGGAGTGTCTGAGTCCCCGCATGCCAGCAGGACATGCAGCTGAGGTCGTTGTTGTTCACCAGTAGCTCCTAGGACTTTTTCAAGTTGCTGCTATGGACTCTGATCCTTAGCACCGACTGGATATGTTCTCTGTTATTTAAACATTCATCACAACCAGACCCAGTCTGATGCAGATTCCAGACATGGCACAAACATTGATCTTGGTTAAGACTCTAAAGGCAGAATACCAAGATCTCTCTGACGCCCTCTCTCCTTGTATCTCTGCAGTGTCCCCAGTGTCTCCAGTGCTCTCAATGTCCTCAGTGCTCCCAGTGTCCTCAGCATCTCCTGCATCTCCAGTGCTCCCAGTGTCTCCTGCATCCCAAGTGCTCCCAGTGTCCTCAGCATCTCCTGTGTCTCTAGTGCCTATGTCTCCAGTGTCTACATCTCCAGAGTCCTCAGTGTCCTCTGCTTCTTCAGTGTCTTCAGTGTCCCCTGCCTCTCCAGTGAGTTCATTATCTCTTGTGTCTGCAATGTTTCCAGTGTCCCCTGTGTCTCCTTTGTCCCCGGCATGTCTCCTTTGTCCTCTGCATCTCTTGTGTCTCCTGTGTCCACAGTGTCTCATGTGTCCCAAGTGTCTCCTGTATCCCCAGTGTCTCTCATGTCCCCAGTGTCTCTCGTGTCCCCAGTGTCTCTTAGGTCTTCTGTGGCCCCAGCATCTCTAGAGGGTACCACATCTCCCATGGCCCCAGCATCTCTAGAGAGTACCACATCTTCCATGTCTTTAAGGTCCCCTGTGGCCCCATTATCTCTTAGGTCTTCCATGGCTCCAGCATCTCTAGAGGGTGCAGCTCCTTCAGCATCTCTAGAGGGCATGCTCCTTAAACGTCTCTAGAGGGTGCCTCTCCTTCAGTGTCTCTAGAAGACGTTGCTCTTCCAACGTCTCCAGAGAGCGCTTTCCATGTTTCCTGTTCCGAGGGGTCCCGGGAGAGAGCCCCTCACGTTTCCTATTCTGAGTGGGCCCTGGAGGGCACCTCCCATGCTTCCTGTTCCGAGTAAGCCCTGGATGGCACCTCCCATGCTTCCTGTTCCAGGTGGGCCCTGGAGGACGCCTTCCATGCTTCCTATTCCGGGTGGGCCCTGGACGCCTCCCATACTTCCTATTCCGGATGGGCCCTGGAGGGCGCCTCTCATGCTTCCTGTTCTGGATGGGCCCTGACATGCGCCTGCCACACTTCCTGTTCTGGGTGGGCCCTGGAGGGCGACTCCCATGCTTCCTGTTCTGGGTGGGACCTGGAAGGCGCCTCCCACGCCATCTACTGTTCGATAGTCTTTATATCTACCGATGAAGACTCTGTCTCAGCCCCTGAGGTCTCGTCTTCGCCGTCAGTGGCTCCTGAGGCCTCGTCTTTGA
The DNA here is from genome assembly GCA_038048925.1 of Garcialebias charrua. Lineage (NCBI taxonomy): Eukaryota > Metazoa > Chordata > Actinopteri > Cyprinodontiformes > Rivulidae > Garcialebias > Garcialebias charrua. Next base: position 29,109 of record JBBPBX010025818.1, read on the forward strand.
CGTCTGCAGATCCTGAGGTCTCGTCGTCGTCTGCTGCAGAGGCTCCTCAGCTCTTTGTGTCGTCAGCTGCAGTTCCTCCACAGCTCTTTGTGTCATCAGCTGCAATCTTTCCACAGCTCCTTGTGTTGTCAGCTGTAGTCCCTCCACAGCTCCTCATGTCTTCAACTTTGGCTCCCAAGTCTCCTCGTGTTGGACAGTCTCCCACACCTGATCTGACTCCTGGTGATGGATAGTCTCCCGTCCGCCCACCTGATCTGACTCCTAGTGATGGACGGTCTCCCGGCCGCACCTGATCTGACTCCTGGTGATGGATGGTCTCCCGGCCGCCCACCTGACCTGTTGATGTTTCCTTGTGTTTAGTTCTGCAGTTTCCTTGTGTTTAGTTCCCAGGCCTCGTCCTGTTGGTTCTTGGTTTCTTACCCTTGTGTCTTTCCTCGTGCTCCTTGTGTTCCCCTGGCCCCTGTGTTTTTCCTCGTGATCCTCTTGCCCTCCATTCTAGCAGTTCCTCCCTCCGTCGACCTAAGATTTTTTCCTGAGGGGGGTGCTTCTGGGGACGCCAAGGGACGTTCATGGGGGGAGGGTAAATGGTAAATGGAGCTTATTTATATAGCGCTTTCCAGCCTCCTATGAGGGGCCCCAAAGCGCTTTACAATACCAACCATCCACCCAGTCACACACACATTCATACACCGGTAGCTGTAGTCTACCATGCAAGGTGCCAGCCAGTCTTACCAGGAGCAACTCGGGGTTAAGTGTCTTGCCCAGGGACACGACACATGGTGTAGGAACTCGGGATTCAAACCTCCAACCTTCCGATCGGGGGTCGACTGCCACGACCATTGTGCCACGGCCGTCCCACTGTACTGTAAGGATGGCACCCTCTCCTGGTCATTCCTTGTGCTGTTTTCTCCTGTCACCAGCCTTGCTCCATGTGTTGCATGTTCAGTTTAATTCCTTATCTTACTCCTGGTTGAAGAAAAAAAACTGTATGCCTCTCTTATGATTGTCTATTGTTGATTGTCCAAGGAAAATCTACTGTTGCTGTTGTCATCATTCTTTAGTTTGTAGACAGGTCTCTTGTAAATGAGTCCTCGAGGATCAATGAAATTAACCTGCCTAAATAAAGGTTGAATGAAAATATTCTCCTGTTCCAGTTCTGATTTATGCTCCTAGTTTAATCTCCATGTCCCATGTTTACTTGCTCTCCATGTCCCAGGTTAACTTAGTTCCCCGGTCCTGATCTATGTCTCTAGTTAATTGTTCCCAGGTGATTGTGATTCTGTTTAATTACTGTATGTGCGTATATAAGTCTGTGTCCTTGTGTTGTTCCTCGTCGGGTCAACGTCTGTGTTCCCCTGGTCTTGTCTCCTGGTTCCATGGTTCTCCTCGCGTTCCTAGGTTTTTGTAAGTAATAACTGCCTCATCAGTCTCTTTTATTTTGTATCATTAAAGTGTTATTTTTTTTATAACTCCTCGTCTCTCCGACTTCCCCCTGCTTGCGACTATTGGGTTCCGCTCGCCAAACGCACCGATCCTGACACATCCATATATATATTATTCTCTATACCAGAATGTTCTAACCCAAACACAACACTTCCTGTCAGTAAAATCCACAGCTAGTCTGCTCTGACACTCATTAACAAGGTCGCAGCTAATTTATAGTCTCTGAAGCATCTCAATAGGTCACACCTAACTATAGGTAGCACGGCATGCAAAAATGATAAAAAGCCGCAACCCATATTCCGGAAAATACGGTAAATGCATAACAGATTATAAAGGCAGGAGTGAACAATGTCCCAAAGACTCATCTCTGCCTGATACCCTCAACAAGTTTTATGCATGCTTTGAAGACCCAAACAGACCGCCCAGCTCCAGACTCACCTCACCACCGGATGAAGAGCATCTCAGCGTGACCGCAGCAGAAGTAAAGAGTACTTTCAGGAGGATCAACCCTCACAAAGCAACAGGCCCAGACAAAATACCCGGGAAAGTGCTGAAAGAATGGGCTGATCAGCTCTGCAATGTGCTGGCCGACATCTTTAACACCTCACTTGCTCTGGAGACAGTTCCCACCGGCATTAAGACTGCTACCATTCATCCCAGTCCCAAAAAGCTCTGCAGCAGGGGCGTTCAGACTTTTTCAGCATGCGAGCTACCTTTGAAATGATCAAGTCAGTGATCTACCTACTATAAGGCCCCGTTTACATGAGAACAACCTGTGTAAACATGAGTGATTTTTCAATGTTTATTGGGGGTAATAAACAAAAAATAAGCTGGTTTACATGACAAGTGCTGTAGTTTTCATGTCAGTCGGGTTGCCGGATAAGAAATTATGAACTATAGTACTGTGGCTTTAAAATGATAGTATTTTGACCTAAACTGTTGTGTGTGCTGAGTAAAGATGCTCTAAGATTCAATTCAATTCAGTTTATTTATATTGCGTCAATTCACAAAAGAAGTAATCTCAGGGCACTGAACAGAAACATTTATGCAAAATAATAATTTAACAGAAACAATAGATCAAATAATAATTTAACACTATTTGTCTGAGGAGCAGACTGCTTTGAATTTGACTCCATTGCAGAACTCTCATCTTGAGCAAGATTAAGTTTGTGTTGTGTTTCTTGAACATGTACAGTATTCAGAAAAGGAGGTGGTAAATAAGGCATTTTTTATCTGGCAACCCTGGCTGCATTCATCGTACATGCAGCGACTGCATGATCAGTTATGTCCAAACTGGTGAATAATGTCTCTTTGGACCCTGGATTTTATTAGTTTTACTCCTGCATGCTGAAAAAGGGTGAGTAGCAGAAAAACACTCAGCTCTCTGACATTATTTAAAACTGTTGTTAGTGCAGAAAAACTTTGGACTGCAGCGCTGCGTGTGTGCTACTTCACACACGGAGAATTTCACACCTTCGGGGGTGGGGGAGCGGGGAGGTGGTTTCCCCGAGAATCTCTCAGACCTGGTTTGAGAGAATGAAGGCTGTGAATGGTTGCCCTGTATGTCAATCAAGTGACAGGATGTTTGATAGGCTGACAAATATATTTTTTAAATGTCACGCTGCGATCTACCAGTACTACCTCAGCAATCGACCAGTAGGTCGCGATCGACATAATGAGCACCCCAGCTCTACAGTGACTGGTCTGAATGACTATCGGCCAGTGGCCCTCATCCTGATAGTTGCCAAATGCTTCGAAAAACTGGCCATGACCCACATCAAAACATCCATCAACATCAACGAAGACCCTCATCAGTATGCATACCGCAAGAACCGATCAATATAGGACGCAATCTCCTCTGTGGTCCAAACTGTTCTCACCCACCTGGAACAGAAGGACTCATACGTCCGTCTGCTCTTTGTGGACTTCATATCTGCCTTCAACACCATGATCCCCCAAACCCTGATGGACAAACTATTCACACTAGGACTAAGCCCCTCAATTTGTAACTGGGTACTAGACTTCTTAACAAACAGACCATAGTCAGTGAGGATCCACGACTTCTCTTCCTCCACCATTACCCTCAGCACTGGCTCTCTTCAAGGATGTGTGTTGAGCCCTCCCCTGTTCACTCTGCTCACATATGATTGTACAGCTACCCATCCAGGTTGTCATATTGTAAAGTTTGCAGATGATACAGCGGTGGTGGGATGCATCACAAACAATGACGAGCCCAGCTACAGGCAGGAGGTGGAACACCTGGAGAGCTGGTGCAAGGACAATAACCTTCACATCAATGTGAAGAAGACAAAGGAGATGATTGTGGACTTCAGAAGGAACAAACACACCCACACCCCACTGAACATAAGAGGATCCGTGGTGGAAGTGGTCTCCAGCTACAAGTACTTGGGTGTACACATGAACGATAATCTGAGCTGGAGCAACACCACCACTAGCCTGGCCCTCGCCTTCCTGCACAGCTCCGCTCAATTCTCATTTCCCTTCACTGCACAGTCTGGGACTTGTCCCATAGACAACAATTTCTCCGGTAGAATTTTGACTGGACCAATCAGAGAACAGAAGGGGCGGAGTTTTTGGCCCCTAACCCACGCCCCCACCTGTCCCTGCGCAGCCAGCGAGCATTCGCATGTTCTCATTCAAAGCGATGCAGGACTGTTTTATATGTGACACAAATGTATTAATTTCCCCTTCTTAATCCCTTATCTGGAGTTTTCTTTTGTTTTTTGCCAAAAGTCAAGTTATCGCTCGCTCGCTCCCTCCTCCTCTCCCTCCGCTGAGTGAAATGAACAAGGAAATGACTGAGGTTGTCACGAGAGAATTAAAGAGTCCCATCAGATTTCCTGGTCTTCTGGTGTGTTGGACCAGCGATCCATGGTTTCATTTTATTTTATTAGAACGTTTTATTAACATATAAACACAGAATATCCAAAGGCAGCGAGAGAAAATTCAGCAGGAGGCGGAGCTGAAGTCAAGTTCAGAAGACCACGGGGGAGCCGCATGTTCTCATTCAAAGCGATGCAAAGCGATGCAGGACTGTTTTATATGTGACACAAATGTATTAATTTCCCCTTCTTAATCCCTTATCTGGAGTTTTCTTTTGTTTTTTTGCCAAAAGTCAAGTTATCGCTCGCTCCCTCCTCCTCCTCTCCCTCCGCTGATGCTTCAGGTTGTCACGAGAGAATTAAACTCGTGTTCGTTGCTGCCCGAGTCCCATCAGATTTTCTGGTCTTCTGGTGTGTTGGACCAGCGATCCATGGTTTTATTTATTTATTTTATTAACATATAAACACAGAATATGCAACGGCAGCGAGAGAAAATTCAGCAGGAGGCGGAGCTGAAGTCAAGTTCAGCAGACCACGGGGGAGCAGCCATCAGCAGAGGCCACGCCTCCAGCAAGAATCGTTTCTCTATGGAGAAAGTCCAGACCCTGGTCCGAAGCGAAGTGAAGGACAAGGGTCTGGTTTTAACCAGGCTACAACACCACCAGCCTGATCAAGAAAGTTCATCAGAGACTCTACTTCCTCAGGCGGCTGAGACGAGCTGGTCTGAGAAGCCCAGTCTTCACCTCCTTCTACAGGTGTGCAGTGGAGAGCATCGTGTGCTCCAGCATCAATGTGTGGCATGGAGGCTGGACAGCTGCATAAAGAAAAGCTCTGCAGAGAGTGGTGAAGGTTGCACAGAAGTCTGTTGGAGTCAGTCTCCCCACTATCACAGACATCTACACCTCCAGATGCAGGAAGAGGGCCACCTGCATCATGAAACATGCCACTCACCCAGCACACACATTTTATGCCCCACTCCCCTCAGGAAGGAGGCTGAAGAGCATTAAGTGTAGAACCACTAGACTGAGGAACAGCTTCTACCCTGAAGCCGTTTCATAAAAACCTGTCCTATAGTTCATGAGTTATAGTAACCATGTACGGTAAATACGGAGCTATAAGCTAACAAATTTACGGAGCTAAAACAGCAAATTTTATCTCAAACAAATCCAACAGCGAATAGTTTGTAAAAGACCATCAAGTAATTACTTTCTGTACTTTCAGATGTAAGCAGCTGGTTTCAGGCTGTCATCAGCCAACTGGTTGTGTAACACTGTGAGAGGGTGCTATTTATAAGACTGAGCTGAATACAGCAACTCAGACTGAGGAAGTCTTTCGGACGAAAGACGAAACGTTTCTACATTTTTTTGGCTTTGTTTTGTTTTGTTTTTTGAATGTCCAGAGAACCAGACTTAGCTTTTTTAGATACTTTCTGTAAGTTTCATAAAAATCTGTCTTGTAGTTCATGAGTTATTTAGATAAACAGTAACCGTTTTTGCTAACAAACACTGAGCTAACAGTAGTTCATACTGTAACACCACCGCTTGAGGTGGAGAAGTGTCACAAACACATCCGAGGGTCGTGGGGTGGAGAAAGAGTAACCACGCTGAAAGGGAATAGCTTGGCTGCACGGACTTTATTCAGCTGTTCAATACAACGTCATCCCCTCATGAACGCTGCTCGCGTCTCCCGTTGTTTTCGCCCGCTTAACCTGAACACACCCCTAGACCCACGAAGAAAAACCCACGAAGAAGAAGTCTCTTAAAGACACAGTAACCTAAATACGTAACTGCCCAAATAAATCATCTTACATCAAAATAAATCAAAATAAATCATCTTACATACTTCCCCCTCTTTAAATGAAATGTCCTCATTTCAAAATAAGGTAACCATAGTAACAATAAGAGAAAATAAATCATCTTCCCAAAACACAATCTCAGAACAATAAACAAAGTCCACATATAGAACAGTTTTTTTTTTTTTTTTTTTAACTTTGTCACGACAACAGTCGTCGTGGCTTCCTAACCATGCGCCCACACCTGGTGACAACTGTACCCTCAGAAGGCGGCAAGCTAAGAGGTGTTTGCGCCGGCTGCTGGGAGACTGGTTCAGTTTGTCTCCTTGGTGAAAGTGTCAATGGCCTCGCAGTTTCTGCTGTCTGTGCTGTTTGGCCAAAGATCAAGGGCAATGAGCCAGACAGAGCTGTGTACCTCGGCAGCGTGTTCATGTTTGTCATTGGGACAGATTGATTGCCCTCCATTGTTAATGTGTCTGTGGAACCACGATAAGGTTTCAACCGATCATAGTGGATGACCTTTGTCGCAGCCTGAGGGTGTTGCACATCCACCAGCTTGTAAAGGAGCCCTTTGTCGTCCACAGATACAACCTTATATGGTCCAGTCCAGTTTGGAGCAAGCTTCTGTCGTTGTGTGGTGGGATCATCCATCCATACCAGATCACCACAAACGTATGGCCTGAACCTCGTGTCCTTGTTGTAGTAGTATTCCCGTTTTTGTCTCTGTTCTTCACTATGTAGAAAAACAGTCTCAAAAGCAGCGTCCATCCGTCGAGCTAGTTCTGCACCATAGTTAGTCGGACTATCAGAAACTGTTGGCGATGAAACATGAACGGTAGCCGGTAGTCTGGGCTCTCTGCCATGCACAAGGAAGTAAGGAGAATACCCTGTGCTCGAGTGTGGCGTAGAGTTGAATGAAAGCACCACAGCAGGAAGGTAGTGGTCCCACTCACCCCCATAGTCCTGGATGAGTCGAGCCAACTGTTCTTTCAAAGTCCTGTTAAATCTTTCCACCATACCATTCCCTCTTGGGTGATATGGGGAGGTCCTTTTCTTTGTCATCTGTAGTTTCTGACAAATGTTTTGTATAATTTCTGACTCATATTGTCGTCCCTGATCCGACAACAGTTCCTCAGGGACACCATGTTCAGGGATATACCTTTCACAGAGTAACTGTGCTACCGTGGCAGCCCTTTGATCAACCATAGCATATGCATTCACATACTTGGTGAAATGGTCCTGTACCACAAGCACATATCTGTTTCCCACAGACGTGACTGGCAGTTCGGTAATGTCCGTACAGACCAACTGAAATGGTCTTTCAGTCTGAATAGATTGTAAAGGAGCTCTGTGCTTTGGTACAACCCTCCTAAAAACTTCACATGTCTTACACAAGTTACAGAACTGCTCAATATCAGATCTCATTCCTGGCCAATAACACACTGTCAATGCTTTCTTAAATGTTCGTTCAGCACTGTAATGACCAGAACATGGATTACCATGAAAAAATTGCATTGTCTCTGTAACCAGTGCCACTGGAATTAACACTTGATAAACCTCAGGTTTGCCAGGCGGTGTTTGACCTTTTCGACACAACAAGTTATTACATAGCAACAAGTTATGAAACTGCCACCATAGTTTCCTCTGCATTTTACCTTTTACCTGTCTGAGGTAGGGACGTTTCTTGTTTTTAACCCAATTATGCACTTCCCCGAGAACAGGATCAGCAAGTTGTGCATTTACAATGTCCACGTTATGGGCAGATAATGTCTGTTGTAATGTGTCAAACCCCACATTCACATGTGTCCTATCAGTGTCCACACAACAAACTTTTGGTACCATATCAGTCCTCTCTAAATGTTCAGGGGTCGAGCATGACCCCTCATCATTACCCCTCGCCTCAGACAGTGAGACAGATTGTCCTGTATCACTAGGCGAAGAGTGAGCTTCAGGTAGCGTCGTACTTGTCATCTCAATAGAGTCCTGTCCCAATGGTATCCGTGACATGGCATCTGCATTTGTGTGTTTCTTACCCTCTTTGTGAGTGATTGTCCATTGATACGGATCGAGCTCCAACGCCCAACGACCCCTGCGTCCTGTAGGGTCATGCGTAATGTCCATTTTCCTTAAACTAAGCAAAGGACGATGATCAGTAATAATGGTGAAAGGATTGCAACTCAGGTAATGTCTAAAGTGTCTGACTGACCACACAATAGCATACAGTTCTTTGTCATAGGTAGACCATTTCCTCTCTGTTTTTGACAGTACATGACTTGCAAATGCCACCACCCTTTCTTGTCCCTGTTGTATCTGTGATAGTACTGCACCAACTGCCAAATTAGATGCATCTGTGCTCAGAATGAATGGTTCATCAAAGTTTGGAAATGCCATTATTGGAGGAGAAGTCAGTGCCTTCTTAAGTGTTTGAAAAGCTGTGCTACAGTCATCTGTCCATTCAAACACAACTTGTTTTTGGGTAAGTCTATGTAGAGGCTGAGCAATGAAGGCATATTGATGCACAAAACGTCTGTAATATGAGCACAGTCCCAAAAAGGCACGTACCTCTGTCGGCGAACGTGGAACAGGCCAGTCACTAATGCGTTCACTGTTAATTGGGTCCACCGTCAGTCCCTCTCGTGACACAATGTGTCCCATGTACTTCACAGCCGGTTTGCAAAAGTCACATTTCTTAGGGTTTAACTTTAACCCTGCTTGTCTGAAACGAGTGAGAATGTCTGTGAGATTGTCTAGATGTTCTTCAAATGTTTTTCCCATGCAAATGATGTCATCCAAGTAAATGACACAAGTTGTCCAGTGTAGACCTCGCAGAACCAGCTCCATGAGCCTTTGAAAGGTTGGGGGTGCGTTTTTGAGTCCCATGGGCATGACCTTAAATTGGTACAAGCCATCACCTGTAGTAAATGCAGTCTTTTGTCTGTCTGCAGGATCCATTTGTACTTGCCAGTACCCACTAGACATGTCCATGGTAGAAAAGTACTGCGAACCAGACAACGCGTCTAAACTGTCATCTACTCTTGGTAGGGGGTGTGCGTCAGTAATAGTGACAGAGTTCAGTTTTCGAAAATCTACACAAAATCTATATGAGCCATCTTTCTTTTTCACCATCACCACCGGGCTGGCCCAGGGGCTCGAGCTGTCCTCTATCAAATCTTGCGCCTTAAGTGCTTCCACTTGGCGACGGATTTCAGCCTTCATGACTGGAGAGGTGCGGTAGGCTCTCTGAGAGACTGGGGTGTGACAGTTCGTAATGATTTTGTGTGTGACCATGTCAGTTCTACCAAAGTCATGTGGGTGTTGACTAAACACGTCAGCAAAAGAAGTCAAAGTGTCCGTCAGTTGTGTTTTCTGCAATGGCGTCAGGTCTGAATCAGTGTCATCTATAA
>JBBPBX010025819.1:0-22459 GCA_038048925.1 Garcialebias charrua
GACCTTGACCTTGACCATGAAATTTTTCCTTCAGACATTTACAGGGCGTTTAGGGCGTTACAAACATTTGCCCTGGAAACAGTCCCCACCTGCCTGAAGACCGCCACCATCATCCCAGTCCCAAAAAGCTCCACAGTGACTGGTCTGAACGACTATCGGCCGGTGGCCCTCACCCCGATAGTCGCAAAATGCTTCGAAAAACTGGTCATGACCCACATCAAAACAACCGTCAACATCAACGAGGACCCTCATCAGTATGCTTACCGTGAGAACCGATCAACAGAGGACGCCATCTCTTCCGTGGTCCACACTGCTCTCACCCACCTGGATCAGAAGGACTCCTACGTCCGTATGCTCTTTGTGGACTTCACATCTGCCTTCAACACCATGATCCCCCAAACTCTGATGGACAAACTATCCACACTTGGACTAAGCCCCTCCATTTGTAACTGGGTACTAGACTTCTTAACAAACAGACCTCAGTCCGTGAAGATCCACAACTTCTCCTCCTCCACCATAACCCTCAGCACTGGCTCTCCTCAAGGATGTGTGCTGAGCCCTCTTCTGTTCACTCTGCTCACATATGATTGTACAGCCACACTTCCAGGCTGTCATATTGTAAAGTTTGCAGATGATACAGCGGTGGTGGGATGCATCACAAACAATGATGAGTCCAGCTACAGACAGGAGGTGGAACACCTGGAGAGCTGGTGCAAAGAGAATAACCTTCACATGAATGTGAAGAAGACAAAGGAGATGATTGTGGACTTCAGAAGGAACAAACAAACACACACCCCACTGAACATTCTACATTTAAGAAAATGATAAAAACGAATGTGTTAAAAAAAAATGAAATAGCGTAAGGTGTATTGTATTAGTTAGAAAATTAGAATGAGTTAGTCATTTTGTACTGTTGGTTGAAGATTATTATTGTTTAATCTGATTGTTGGAAAAAAGGGGCAGATATAATAAGATTTATTCTTCTTTCTGCTACCTTTCATTTTTTTATATTTTGTACATTATCATTTATGGGATTGTCTTGTATTGTTTCTTTTGTAAAAAAAAAAAGAACAAATTTAATAAACATAAACATAAACATAGTGGATCTGCAGTGGAAGTGGTCTCCAGCTACAAGTACTTGGGTGTACACTTGAATGATAACCTCAGCTGGAGCAACAACACCACCAGCCTGATCAAGAAAGGTCATCAGAGACTCTACTTCCTCAGACGGCTGAGACGAGCTGGTCTGAGCAGCCCAGTCCTCACCTCCTTCTACAGGTGTGCAGTGGAGAGCATCCTGTGCTCCAGCATCAACGTGTGGCATGGAGGCTGCACAGCTGCAGAAAGAAAAGCTCTACAGAGAGTGGTGAAGGCTGCACAGAAGTCTGTTGGAGTCAGTCTCCCCACCATCACAGACATTTACACCTCCAGATGCAGGAAAAGAGCCACCTGCATCATGAAAGACCTCACTCACCCAGCACACTCACTCTTTGCCCCACTCCCCTCAGGACGGAGGTTGAGGAGCATCAAATGTAGAACCACTAGACTGAGGAACAGCTTCTACCCTGAGGCTGTTAGACTCATGAATAAATAAATAATAAGAATAATCACTGTGAAATATCACATCATGCTGATGCTGATCTGTTTTCTTGTTGCTGTGTTCATCTGTGACCATCTGCTCATAAAGACTCATGTTCGTGCTGCTGTTTGTAATGATGTTTTTCTATTACTCTAGGGCTTAGTGTATTTCTAGTTGGATGTTTTTCTTAGTTCATATCCTAGATGTTATTACTGTTTTTCTCTTACATTTTGTTGTTGGATGTAACTGGGACCCTGTGTACATAATCTCATTTCATCACATGTACTACATGCGGTGCAAATGACAATAAAGACTCTCTGACTCTGACTCTACATTTTGATAAATAGACTGTAGAAGAAGCGCAAGGAGAGCCTAGATCATTAGAAATGTTTAAGCTGCTGCCAGTGGCTCATTAGGGTCACCTTGGCAACCAAAAATGTGTCTCTCACTCCCTGACTGCCAAGTGATTGAGAGGCAGACAGAAACAGACTGGAAATTCCGATCTCTAAACTCTCTAAACTCTGCATCTTAGCCAAGGTTCTAGAAAAACTGATAAACTCTCAGATCAAAAATTATCTGGACTCATTTAACATCTTACCTCTTCATCAATCTGGTTTCAGGAAAAAACACAGCACAACAACTGCTTCTCTGAAGGTTCTGAATGATGTTGTTGAAGCATTGGATGCTAAGGACTATTGTGCTGCACTTTTCTTAGACCTGTCTAAAGCTTTTGACACTGTGGATCATAACATCCTGTGTCATAAGCTCTCAGAAATCGGTTTCTCTGATCACACCATCGGTTGGTTTTCTAACTATCTTTCCAATCGGAGGCAATGTGTTCAACATAACGGTACTTCTTCCAGCTATTTAACAGTTAAAAATGGTGTACCACAAGGCTCAGTTTTAGGACCCACTCTCTTTACAATCTACATAGCTAATGTAGGTCACTGCATCCCTGATGCATCCTTACATTTCTATGCTGATGATACAGTTGTTTATTGCAGAGCTAAAACAGTAGCTAAGGCTTTCCAGTTACTGCAATCCGCTTTTGACTTCATCCAGTCAGATTTGTTCCGTCTCAAACTTGTCCTAAATGCTGATAAAACAAAAGGGATGTTTTTTTCAAATAGGAAGTCGGTCCCAGCAGTTCTTCCTCTGATTTTATCTTCAAATGGTGTCCCTATTGAGTTTGTTGATTCCTATAAATATCTGGGTATCCTGATCGATTCACATCTCTCTTTTAAACTCCACGTGGAAAACCTAGTGAAGAAACTGAAAGTTAAACTGGGTTTCTTTTTCAGAAACAGATCATGTCTATCACTGAATGTTAGGAAACGCCTTGTATCTGTGACTTTCCTTCCCTCCATTGATTACGGTGACATTCTCTACATGAATGCTCCTACAAGCACCCTGCGGATGTTGGATGTTGTCTATCATGGTGCACTAAGATTCATAACTGGTTGTGATTATCGTACCCACCACTGCACCCTGTATTCACTGGTTAACTGGACATCATTAACCTCACGCAGACTCTTCCACTGGTACATTTTCATCTTTAAATCACTTCTTGGTCTGCTGCCCTCATACATCTCCTCCTACATGTCTTTGCGTGATTGCAGCTACAGTGTGCGCTCTCAGGACATGATTACCTGCAGTGTTCCGTCAGTGAGGACTGAACTTGGAAAAAGGGCCTTCTCCTATTCCGCTCCAGCTTCCTGGAATATCTTACAAAAAGATCTGAAGCTCTCAAACTTGACTTCTCTAAATGGTTTTCAGAATCTGTTGGAATCCTGGCAAAAACCAATGCAGATTTGTTCCTGTCTTTGATTCTATACGTTTACCTTATAATGTTTTGCTAGTTTTTTGATACTTTGTTAAAAAAAAAAAAAATTGTTTTTTTTTTTTCCCTCTCTTTTGTTTTCTATTGTTTATTGTTTGTTTGTTTGTTTATTGTTTAAGGAAATTCTACCATTGCTGTTCATTGTTCTTTAGTTTTAGCAGGTCGCTTTCGTAAATGAGCCCATGAGGTTCAAAAGATTTACCTGACTAAATAATGGTTGAATGAATGAATGAAAAATTAAGCCTCAGATAAATAATGGCTGCGCTTCAACTACAAGTTGAGTCTTATAAATGTTTGAACTGTGAGCAGCAGAAAGAAACTGATTATCACGTTATTTAAAAACGTGTTTCTACAATGTTTTATGTAGGAGATATAATAAGTTTAAAAGACCGTTCACTTCCTGTTTGATAGACAATATCTTTAGTTCTAACCAGAATAACTGAAATAGTTGAAAGCTTCCAAGAAAGTTAAATCAGGTCCTCTGGATGGTTTATTTTTGTTGAAACGTTTTGTCTTTCATCCAAAGGACTTCATCAGTCCAAGGAGCCACAAACAAACTCTGTCCCACAAACAGCACACTCACATAGTTGGTCAACCAGTTTGATATTATTATTATTTAATGTTATTATTATTGGCTTATTTACTATAATGTTAATGTCGACAGGGGAGAGGGCGGACTCCAGAAACCATCTTATCCCCATCAAACTGGATGGCCCACTATGTGAGTGTGCTGCTTGTGGGACTAAGTGTGTTCTGGCTCCTCGGACTGATGAAGTCCTTTGGATGAAAGATGAAACATTTCAACAAAAATAAACCGTCCAGAGACTTAACTTTGTTGTATTTTTTTCACCTGGGTTATTGAGCATGAACTTTGATGATGAAAGCTTGTTGAGCACTTCACTGGACAGAAAGCCATCAGTCATCATAGCAGTGAGACACACTTTAGTAAAAGAAGACGAAACTGCTTCCTTTTTGGCATGCATTTTGTTTATGTGCCACAAAATATGTGGAAATTAATTGTTTTGTTTGTAAAAAAAAAAAATTAAAAGATTTTTCTAAACATCTTCAATTTGTGGAATTTGTGGAAAATCCAACAAAATTCACAAAACCCAAACTGTGATTTGCTGGTGAAGATTCTCAGTCATCCAGGACATGATAAAATCAAAAAAGGCGTTCAATACAGAAACAATCACATAAAGAACTCCATTGATTTTGCCAACAAAGTTCAACATTTGAAGCTAGCCTCGGGAGAAACTCTTGTATCGTATGATGTGACTTCTCTTTTCACTTGCATACCCATTTCTGAAGCAGTAGAAACTGCCAAAAAACGACTTCTACAAGACAAGGATTTGGACAAAAGGACCAACTTCACCCCAGACCAGATCTGCCCCCTGCTGGATCTCTGCCTCTCCACCACTTATTTTCAAGTTCAATGACAGTTTTTACAGACAAAAGCACGGCTGTGCCATGGGATCCCCAGTGTCACCCATTGTTGCCAACCTCTACATGGAGGAAGTGGAACAGAGAGCCCTAAACTCCTATGATGGAACAGCGCCAAACCATTGGTTCCGATATGTGGATGATACCTGGGTCAAAATCCAAGCCAAGGAAGTAGAAGCGTTCACCAGACACATTAACTCGGTCAATAATAACACCAAGTTCACCAGAGAGGATTTAAACGATAACAAGCTGTCTTTTTTTGACTGTTTGGTCCACATGGAAAGAGAGGACAGCCTCAACATTGAAGTTTACAGAAAACCAACCCACACAGACCAGTATCTTCTGTTTGACTCTCACCATCCACTGGAACACAAACTTTCTGTCATCAGAACTTTACAGCATCAGGCCGAACACATCCACACAAAGACAGAAGGGAAGGAAAAGGAACAGAAACACATTGAAAAATCTCTCCAAACATGTGGATATCATAACTGGGCTTTTGTCAAGTCAGCAAGGAAATCTACAAAACACAATAATAAACAGAAAAAGGAGAACAGACGAAAAAACATGGTCATCCCTTATGTGGCTGGAGTATCAGATAATTTCAGAAGGATTTTCAACAAACACAACATCCCAGTACATTTCAAACCCAGCAGGACTCTCAGACAGAGGCTGGTGCACCCTAAGGACAAAACACCTACACACAAACAGAGTGGTGTAGTTTACGCCGTCCAGTGCAGCGAGGACTGTCCAGACCTCTACATTGGGGAAACTAAACAGCCTATTCACAGACGAATGTCCCAACACTGGAGAGCCACCTTCTCTGGACAAAACTCAGCTGTTCACCTCCACCTCACGGACAAGGTCACTCATTTGAGGACCAGAATGTGCACATTTTGGACCAAGAACACAGGTGGTTTGAGAGGGAGGTGAAGGAAGCTTTTTATGTGAAAAGAGAGAAACCATCTTTAAACAGAGGAGGAGGTCTAAGATTCCAACTTTCAAAAACATATGATGCAGCTTTAAGACTGATTCCCAGACAGTTCACACCAGATGGGAACAGAGAAGCCTCTTCTGTGATTTAGACTAACAGGGACCTTGGGAAACCCCTACTGTTAAGGTTTGAGGTGTGATTTGTCAATTTACATAGGTATGTGTGTGTGTCTTCTCTCAGCATTTAAAGCATTGGTGTGATTTGTCAATTTACATACAGTAGGTATGTGTGTGTGTGTGTCTCCTCTCAGTCTTTAAAGCATTACTTCCAACTCTTCTCTTTGAATTGAGAAAGCTCCTCGGATGAGAAGCGAAACGTCTTCTGTTACAAATAAAGTCAAGTTGTTTCTGTATTGAACGCCTTTTTTGATTTTACCAAACTGTGATTGTGTAAAAACGTTTAAAGATTTCAAAATGCCAGTTCAGACACGTAAAGTTTAACTTTCCGTGACCCATTTAAACCTTGATGTTTCTATAGTGAAGAATGCCTGAGCTCCAAAAACAGCTGAGTTTTCTCATCTGCTTCAACAAACTCTGTATTTTTTTGTTTGTTTTTAATTTTATTTGTTTGACCTCACATTTTACGACATACCATTACCAAAAATCAGAGTACACTAACCTCAACTAGTCTTTGTGTTTTGATGTGGAATTTGAATGTTTTACCTCAAAGTTGCATGACGAAATATTTTTGCAATGGTAATAAAGGTGCTATAATTCTTATATGTTGATACCTTTGACTAGAACATAGGGATTTAAAATGGAGGTAAAAATGTCAGCTAGTTGAGGGTTAATTTTCCCAACCCACCAAGCTGTCTCCATCCAAGAACAGTGGAATTCTTTTTTTTTCCTCATTCATTCATGTGAAAAAAAGAAAGAAAAGACAGACAGAAAGCCAGCTTTCCACATCATACGCTGAATGAGGTGCCTGAACACCGAGGTGACAGGGTGTGAAGTTATAACGTTTGTTTATCACAAAAAAAATAAAAAAATAAATAGACAGTTTAACTAACTCACTCCTGACACCTCCCCCTTCTCTGTGCCAAGTGACGACTGTGTGTTGAATACTTTGGTTACCTGGTGGTGTGTTCAGCACTCGAACAGGGATTCAGTCACACGAGTGATTCAGCTTGACAGCGCCGAGCGACCCAGGCTGGACTGGTGAATTTGGTTTCCAGATTTGTTGCCAGCATCGGCCCAATCGCTCAGTGGGCTGTCACACACCAGGAGGTAATGAGATTAATAACAACATTAATAGGTGTAGGTGTGTTTACCCCTCAGGGCAGCAAACAGGTCCATGAGTATCCAATGCCTCCTTCTGCAAGAAACCTGCTCTTAAATCAAAAAGCTGCAAACCTGATTGTTTTTAGGGGGATCAACATAATATCTAAGCTTTCAGGGGTGACGCGTCTGCTCCTGGTCCACATGCATGTGTGGGGACGTCAGAACACAGCACACTAGACATAACAATTAACTAACCCAATCATTGTAGATGTATTTCTTTTTTAACTTTGGCACCTTGTTTTTTCGTATTTTAGTTGGTTAATATTTTACTAGTATTTTTGGTATGTTTATAGCAGTTTAGTAGTAATTTTAGTTTTTTTAAATATGTTACTAGCATTTTTAGTATGTTTTAGCATTATAGTATATTTATTATGTTCTTAGTATTTTAGTAGTATTGTTAGTATGTTTTTAGCATTTGAGTAGCATTTCTTTTGTATGTTTTAGCGTTTGAGTCGTACATTTAGTATGTTTTTAGCGCTTGAGTAACATTTTTTGTATGTTTTTAGCATTTGAGTAGTATTTATTTGTATGTTTTTAGCATTTGAGTCATATATTTAGTATGTTTTTAGCATTAGAGTAGTATTTTTTGTATGTTTTTAGCGTTTGAGTCATATATTTAGTATGTTTTTAGCATTTGAGTAGTATTTTTAGCATGTTTTTAGCATTTGAGTAATAATTTTTTGTATGTTTTTAGCATTTGAGTATCTTTTTTGTATGTTTTTAGCATTTGAGTATTTTTTTGTATGTTTTTAGCATTTTAGTAGCATTTTTTATGTTTTTAGCATTTTAGTAGTAATTTAAGTATGTTTTAGCGTTTTAGTACAGTATTAGTGTTTTTAGCGCTTGAGTCAAATTTTTAGTATGTTTTAACATTTGAGTCATATTTTTAGTGTGTTTTTAGCGGTTGAGTCATATTTTTAGTATGTTTTTAGTGGTTGAGTCATATCTTTAGTATGTTTTTAGCATTTGAGTTGTATTTTTAGTATGTTTTTAGCATTATAGTCATAATTTTAGTAGTTTTTAGCATTTAAGTCATATTTTTATGTTTTTAGCATTTTAGTACTTAGTGTTTTTAGAGCTTGAGTCATATTTTTAGTATGTTTTTAGCATTTGAGTCATATATTTAGTATTTTTTTAGCATTAGAGTAGTATTTTTTGTATGTTTTTAGCGTTTGAGTCATATATTTAGTATGTTTTTAGCATTTGAGTAGTATTTTTAGCATGTTTTTAGCATTTGAGTAATAATTTTTTGTATGTTTTTAGCATTTGAGTATCTTTTTTGTATGTTTTTAGCATTTGAGTATTTTTTGTATGTTTTTAGCATTTTAGTAGCATTTTTTATGTTTTTAGCATTTTAGTAGTAATTTAAGTATGTTTTAGCGTTTTAGTACAGTATTAGTGTTTTTAGCGCTTGAGTCAAATTTTTAGTATGTTTTAACATTTGAGTCATATTTTTAGTGTGTTTTTAGCAGTTGAGTCATATTTTTAGTATGTTTTTAGTGGTTGAGTCATATCTTTAGTATGTTTTTAGCATTTGAGTTGTATTTTTAGTATGTTTTTAGCATTATAGTCATAATTTTAGTAGTTTTTAGCATTTAAGTCATATTTTTATGTTTTTAGCATTTTAGTACTTAGTGTTTTTAGAGCTTGAGTCATATTTTTAGTATGTTTTTAGCATTTGAGTCATATTTTTAGTATGTTTTTAGCATTTGAGTTGTATTTTTAGTATGTTTTTAGCATTATAGTCATATTTTAGAATGGTTTTTTAGTGTTTTAGTAGTCTTTTTTTATGTTTCTAGCATTTTAGTAGTAGTTTATTATCGTTTTAGTATTTTTGCTGCATGCTTTGGTATTTCTTATGGGGGTTTTTTTGGGAGGGGGGGTAGGGGGGGTTATGAGTTGAGATGGTTCTTCTCATCCTAAGAATTTCCTTGCATTGCTGACCTTGTTTTGATTTTGCATATGACAAATAAACCTAACCTGAACTTAATGATGCAGCCAATTTGAATGATGAGTGATGCTTTTAAGGTATTTCTGCAGATAACTTGCAACACCTTGTTAAAAACTGTGCAAGTCTTCATAAGACATGCACCAAGCAGTGCATTGTTATGTCGTGAGGAAGAAGAAGAACATATACAGTATGGACTTGTTTTTAAAATTGTAAGGAGGTTTAAAAAAAATCTGTGCAATACAAAAATCTATTGATGTAAAATTGGAAGTTTTACTGTTTTAGGAATGTTCTTGGCTTCAGTTGGTACATACAGTATGGCATGCAGTTTTAAATTACATTCAAAAATGTCGTTTCTTGATGCAGTGGAGGAACACAGTCTTATGTGTTTTTATACATCCCCAGGGCTGGTTTGGTTTTGGTTTGTTTGTTTAAAACTTATTTGAAGACAGGGATAGTTCGTTGTTAAAGAAAATAATTTCATTTTTGCTTTGGTTAAGTTTGAGTCTTATTTATGGTATGAATTTAACACTAGTTAAATTAAAGGCCCAGCACTTTGACAGAATGCATATCACTCACTGCATTTCATGCTGGACTTGACTCTCAGCTACTACCACAAGTTATTTTAGTTTTAGCCATTTTTCTGTTAGCTATATCGGATTAGCTGTGGTACTACTGTATACTTGTTGAATTAAAAGAAAAAAAGGACTTCCCTAAAGTACAACGACCAAGTATTTTGCAAACCATACCTGCCTGTGATTACAATGTGATACATGTCTTTAAGCACCTTTCTTTTAGGAGGGAAATGTCTAACTAATCTGGTGGTTCCAAAAGATGAGTTGTAGAACAGAATTAACTTTTTATTAACTTAGAACATTCTGTTTATGTCAGTATTTTGTTCTGTATGTCATATAATCTTTGGGAATGCATTGGAAATTTTACAAACCTGTTTTAAAAAGAAATACAAGCCAATGATCTGTTTTGTCCATCCATCCATCCATCCATCATCCTTACCCGCTTATTTCTTTTTGTGTTGCATGGGTCACTGGTGCCCATGTCCAGCTATCACTGTAAGACAGGTGGGGTCACCCTGGACAGGTCTCCAGTCCATCACAGGGACACATAGAGACAAATGAGACAAATGAGACAAACAACCATTCACTCTATCTCACACACCTAGGGACAATTTAGAGTTACCAATCAGCCTAACATGCATGTTTTTGGTCTGTTGGAGGAAACTGGAGTACCCAGAGAAAACCCACAGACTAAGTATAATGACATCCTGTATTTATGTCTGTTGTTACAATATAAATGTGCTGACGTATTAAATTGCAAGAAAGTGAAATAAATACAGGATGTCATTATACTTAGTCTGTGGCTCAGTCTTAGCTTAAAAATAGTTACCAGCTTAGAAATGGAGATGGGGAGATTTAAGAGGATAGGTTAAGGGAGGAAGTTATTTATCTTGAGTGTAACCAGAAATGACACTTTCCATCCGACTTCTGCTAAATTCCAGGTACGTTTGTAAACAGCTCTTTACCTTTTGACGACAGCCCGGTAAGAGAAGACCTTGTAGCTTTTCAGATGCACGGGTCCTTGCGGGAACCAGTACATCTGAGCAGGTTATTCGTTTACCTCCCAACGTCTCCTGGTTTCGCGTTGGTCATCAGAAAATGCGTCAGCTCCTGGCCTCTGGCTCAAGATAACTTATTCCAGGAAGGAATAAACAAAGTTTGAGCTTACGCTCGGTTCGAAGTGGACTCATAACAACATGTTATTAGTCCTTAACTGAATGACGTGTCCTTAGCGTTTGACTGACGTTCATCCAGCTCTTTGGGATGACCTCATGTCTTGAAGTTCCCAGCAAAACTCAACGTTCCAGCAAAAGCTTAGAACCTTAGTAGAATATCTGAGATGAGAGAGACTTGTCTCTTCCCCATTGGTCCAAAAAGAACCAGTCGAGCAGTTCCTTGTCGTTATCACAATTCAAGGTGAAATTCAGAGCAGAGTGAAAATGTTTAGGACAAGACAGAGAATACTGGAGTCATTCTCATGAAAACAACGGATTAACGGTCTTCTGCATTTCTAAACAAAACGGCCGGGTCTCTTTGACCTGAGCCTTCAACTTTCACACAGCAGTGGACACAGTGATGTGCAGAAGTGACACAGTTTCACTTTACAGAATAACACAGCTTATAGCATATGTGACCATGAAAATGACAAAATGTTATTCTTTTGATTACATTAGAATAAAATTAAAGAAGCCAATAGTCTCTTTTGGTGACTATGTTCTCAGATTACAACTAATGGAATAATTTGTAGTAAATGTCTTGTTTTACTGAGAGGTCAGTAAAGGTCATCTCTGGAACAGTTCAAAAATACAAAGGTGTATCGTAGTGGGCACGGTCATGCCCACTACAAGTATAAAAAAGAAGGGGCCCTGGTCGGGATTTGATCTGATGACCTTCTTGCTGAGAGACAACAGCTCTACCGCTGCACCACCGTGCCTCTGCCGATGAACTGTTTAAGCAAGAAATGTAGCAGAAACCAATTATTCATCCAACTCTTCACATAGGTTAAATTGAAAGCCTCAGTTTTTTTTCCTACATGCTTCACTTAAGATCTGGACAGGGTGAGCATCCAGAATTAGTGCAGAAGGAGCTCCTTCTCTGTCTGCTTGAGCCATATGGACAGCCAAAAACAACGGTTATCTAACCAAGGTGACAGGGAGGCATGCTCAAACACTTTTTACAAAGTTAGTTTCCCTGTCAGTGGGATGCTTAAATGTTTGTCCAGATTTGTTCAGAATGTATGAGTCTTTACAGATAGCAGCTTTAAGGTCTCTACAGCCATAGATTTCAGAGAAAAGAAGAAATTAAAACATGTTAGTGTCTAAAATTACCGTTCCTGTAAGGATAGCATTTACCTTGTATGCCAAAATTTTAGACAATAACTTAAAAAGACCAGTTTGTGCTTGGAGTATGGGTTGGGGGTGACTTTCAGCTACTACCACACCTAATTTTAGCTAAATATCTGTTAAATTGACAAGGTTACAGAATTTTTTTGTATTGATAAGTTCAGTTAGCTGTGGCCACCATCTTTAATCTCGCTGAATATGAAAGGTAATCTAGCTGTAGATGTACAAAGTACATAAAATTATTACTTTCTGAGAGTTTCTTTAGGTTCACGAGATATTTTACTAACAAACTGAAAAAAAAGCACGCACACAGAAAAATACACAATTGCCCACCTTCCATGCCATAATCATCTAATCAGTTGTTCAATGTTATCCAAGCCTTTGTCCACATGATAGTTTTTGTTTATTATAGTTCATTAGTTTAGTTAGAATTTTCTCAGATATTTCCATATTTCCATGTAAACACTCAATGTATGATGAGAACAACATGACTTTTACATTTTATTTTTGTTTCCTTTATCATTTTGGAGCCAGAGAATTACACAATCAGAAGAGAAAAACAGTTAAAAGCGGAAACGTAATTCAGAGTAATGCAGTTATAGAGTCGAACAACACCTTAATGAGATCCATGACCCGCTTTAATTGACTCCCGTCGTTAAATCAGGTGCCAGCATTAGTCTCCTGCAAACTGCAGTGTCCCACATGATATCCGAGCCAAGTCAGACGGGTCATCCAGGATGCTGACGGCCGACTGTGTCTGCAGCAGAAGGATTGTGTCAGAGAAGCATGGATGCTGAATTAGTTGAATTTGTTGTGGAAAAACATCCCTAACTACAGTATTTCTCATACGGTCAGACATGTAAGAAACATGTGGTCAGATGATTTAGTGGTGAAGAAGAGGGTCTTGAATCCAACAATACAAAAGCAATTTCTTCACTCTAATGCTAGATTCATGTACATGCACATTATTTGCTATGTCATTCTGTATGGTCAGCTAAGCTTAAACACTTTTCCTTGTATTATTTCATCTTAATTTATTCCGGAAGCATCAGTGTTTCCACTTGATTTGAGTTAAACCCAAAACATAAGAACAAGATGGTGGACATGCAGTTTAATAATCAAACGCAAACTGACTTTATTTAAGCTGGGGAGTTACCGGCTTATTTAGGTGTTGACATTTGGCTGCTGACATTTCAGCTGCATGGAGCTGCACAAAAACACATTTCCTTTGATAGCTGCAGTGAAGATATGGGTTACTCACAGCCAGCAGACAGATTAGAGAACATTACTCTGTTTCAAAACACTTTGAGAATTATAATAAATAATACCCTGCTGCATGCTCAATAATCCAGGTAGAAAAAAAAAAAAAAAAGAAGCTAAGTCTGGTCCTCTGGACATTCAAAAAATGTCCATGTTTTTTAAAATGTTTTTTGAATGTCCAGAGGACCAGACTTAGCTTTTTTAAATAGAATAAATAATGGGACAAAAAAAATCAACCAATAAATAAAAATAATAGAAGCACCATCTGTGCAAACTTGGACATTATTAACTATTTGGACCAAAACACAGATTTTATTTTAGTCTGCAAATCTTTCCCAACCATTTATTTGCTGCATTTTAAAAAAGCAATAAGAGGAGAATGTATAATTAACAGCTCACTAATTAAATTAAATATATTAAACAAGCACAAATATTACCCCAGGCCTTAGGGTTATTGTGTCTTCAATTAACCCAGCACTTTTATTTTGTCATATCATTTTTCAAACGTCATGTAAACTGATCTCTGCTTTACGTGCCCAACAAAAGGATCTCATCACCATCGCCTTTTATTCAGCCTAGGTCAGTTTAGGGTGGCATCTGCTCTCTGGGAGCAGCTGAATGGGGTCGAGACACGTATTGGTGGAATCAGGTGAAAGTGGCAGGTGCGCATAGCTGTGAAAAAAAAAAAAAAACTCGGAGCAAGTGATGGTTCACAAAAAGAACACGGAGTAGAAAGTGGATTACCGCATTTTCCGGTCGTCGCACCTTTTTGCCTAATTTGCATGCTCTGCAACTTATTGAACAGTGCAACATGTTTATGGATTTTTCCCCATATTTTTAGACCAATTTTTGGCTCAGATATGACTGTTTTTTATTTTGGCAAAAAATGGTGCAGTACAACTTTTGGCCGCTAGGGTACACCGAACATTCCCACCTCATGTGTCCGACGGCAGCCTCCTCTGGTCGGACTCACTCTGTCGCAGCCCGGCCTCCTGCTCTGGAGGTATGAACTACTGTTAGCTCAGTTAGCTTATAGCTCTGTATTTACCGTAAACGGGTATTATTTATCTAAATAACTCATGAACTACAGGACAGATTTTGATCAAACTTACAGAAAGTAATCACTAGATGGACATTTACAAACTGTTTGCTTTATGAGACATTTGAGCTAAAATTCGATGTTTTAGCTTCGTTGATGTGTTAGCTTATACTGTAGCTCTGTATTTATCGTAAACGGGTACTATTCATGTAAATAACTCATGAACTACAGGACAGATTTTGATCAAACTTACAGAAAGTAATCACTAGATGGACATTTACAAACTTTTAGCTGTATTAGACATTTGAGCTAAAATTCGATTTATTTATAATTTATTTTCGCAGCGCACGCGACGGTTTGGAAGACGTCAAAGCGAAACAATTTAAATCCAGCAGATTTGACCATTACGTGAATTTATTAAGGAACGGTTAAGCTCAGAAACACTTTTGCTATGATGTCAGCAAACAAATAATTGTTTTTACCCTGTTAATCTGGTTAAAGTCCTTCCGTGTGGCAGCCATTTGCATCAGAGTTAACCACCGGTCCACATTTCGGGTTGTCAGCGGTGACGCATAACATAAGCGACGCGTCAGCGGTGACGCATAATAGATGTGGCTTATAGAGAGGTGCGACATGTTTATGGATTTTTCCAATTTATTGCCAATAATTGGACCAAGCGACTTATAGAGAGGTGAGACTTATAGAGCGGAAAATACAGTACTTATATAGCAGTGTTCTATCTTATCAAGTTACTCAAAGTACTTCACACAACAATCTGTGCCCTCGTTTACCCATTCATTCAGCACTCTACTACTGTATATACAAAGACTAATCAGAGCTTTATCACATTCATACACCAATGGGACACACATCAGAGGCAATGAGGGGTTCAGTGTCTTGTCCAGCCACACTTCAGCATGTGACTGCTGGTGGAATCGAACTCCCAACTATTACATTAGAGGACGACTGCTCTAACCACTCAGCCACAGCCGTCCAGCCAAAAGTGAACAGGAAAAAAAAAAAAAAATTCAAGAACACGTTAAATTAAGTTAGAAAAAAGAGCCTCCAACAGAAAGCAAATCTATACTCAAGAACCAACTTCTATTGTTTTGTTTTATTTCATAAAGGCTACACAGCTTCTCATAAAGTGGAGCAAACAGAGCCACGGTTTGTCAGGAATGATCCCGTGTAATATGTTTTACAGTCCAGCTGTCTTTTTATTATATGACAAACATCATATACGGCGAACAAATCAAAAACTGAATAAACTTTAATAACCATCTTCGCTTTTGGGGCGGCACGGTGGTGAAGTTGATACAACTGCTGCTTCTCAGCGAGAAGGTCGCCGGTTCAAATTCCAGCTTGGGGCCTTTCTGGGTGGATCAAAATACCCTGATGCATGCTCAATAATCCAGGTAGAAAAATCCAAAAAAGCTAAGTCTGGTCCTCTGGACATTCAAAAAACAAAACAAAACAAAGCAAAAAAAAAACTGTAGAAACGTTTCGTCTTTCGTCCGAAAGACTTCCTCAGTCTGAGAAGCTGTGTTCAGCTCAGTCTTATAAATAGCACCCTCCCACAGTGGATCAACCAGTTGGCTGATGACAGCCGAAACCAGCTGCTCACATGATCAAGGAGGACCATCAGCCTGACGATGGATCGTTAACACCCAGCGGTCACTCTTTCAGGGATGAAGATGTTCACATCCTTGATAGAGAGGAACAATGGTTTGAGAGAGGAGTAAAGGAGGCCATCTTTGTGAAAAGAAACCGTCCATCATTAAACAGAGGTGGAGGCCTCCGGGTTCAACTGTCCCCCACTTACAATGCTGTTATTGCTAGTATCACTCAGCCCTCTGTGAATAGCAAACAACCATCAGGGTGTTAACGATCCATCGTCAGGCTGATGGTCCTCCTTGATCATGTGAGCAGCTGGTTTCGGCTGTCATCAGCCAACTGGTTGATCCACTGTGGGAGGGTGCTATTTATAAGACTGAGCTGAACTCAGCTTCTCAGACTGAGGAAGTCTTTCGGACGAAAGACGAAACGTTTCTACAGTTTTTTTCTTGCTTTGTTTTGTTTTGTTTTTTGAATGTCCAGAGGACCAGACTTAGCTTTTTTGGATTTCTGGGTGGAGTTTGCATGTTCTCTCCACACATGCGTGAGTTTTCTCCAGGTACTCCGGATTCCTCCCACAGACCAAAACCATGCACGTTAGGCTGACTGGTAACCCTGGATTGTCCCTAGGTGAGTGAGAGAGTGAATAGTTGTTTGTCTCTATGTGTCCCTGTGATGGACTGGAGACCTGTCCAGGGTGTCTCCTTCTTTTCACACATAGTGACCGTTGGACATGGGCACCAGTCACCTCCGAGATATGAAAAGGAAGAGGCAGGTGAAAGATAATGGATGGATGTTCACATTTACACTTGGCCCAATTCCTTTTCAGAGAGAGAGAGAGAGAGAGAGTCTTTATTGTCATTTGCACCGCATGTGGTACATGTGATGAAAACGAGATTATGTACACGAGGTCCCAGTTACATCCAACAACAAATGCAAGAGAAAAACAGTAATAACATCTAGAATTAACTAAGAAAAACATCAACTAGTAATACACTAAGCCCTAATGTAGTGGAAAGAAAAACATCATTATAAACAGCAGCACGAACATGAGTCTTATGAGCAGATGGTCACAGATGAACACAGCAACAAGAAAACAGATCAGCATCAGCATGATGTGATATTTTGCAGTGATTATTCTTATTATTTATTTATTCATGAGTCTAACAGCCTCAGGGTAGAAGCTGTTCCTCAGTCTAGTGGTTCTACATTTGATGCTCCTCAACCTCCGTCCTGAGGTGAGTGGGGCAAAGACTTACTCTAAAGGCAAATGCTTTCCAACCAACATTCTAATTTAGCTCACACCTAACATTTTACCATGATTAGAAGTTTATACCATATTTTTTCAGGGTAACATGGAGTGACTCTAGTGTCTGACAATACTGTATGGAAGTATGATGACATCACGGTGTCAGAACAGGTTGTCTCGTTTTCAAACTCGGAAATTGTACCTCAAAACTTTGCCCTTGTGTCTAAAAAATCCTGGTTGCAAATATGCTCGCATAAATGTTCTGTCCTGCAATACAGTCTGAGCACTGTCTACAATAATGCAAATATTTTTTAAATTTAATATTGTTGTTAGGTTTTGGATTTGTTACAATCTGTATTGCGTTCCTTTCTCCTGACTCACTTGATTGTTTTACCCGTTAACTCAAACTCCTGGTTTTCTAGTTTTTCTTTTGTTCAGGACCATGTTCCAATGCGTGTTTTTAAATTGTATTTGACATTTTCAACTCTTTGTTTTGGTTTGTGGACTTCTCTGCTGTGACAGAGTCCTGTTTGTATTCATTAAAGTACAGGATAACTTACCTGCGATCTGCGTGTCATGTCCAGCATCTAGAACCTTTTATGGACTCACTCACCCATGACTTAATCATCCTGCCGAGCCCATCTGGTATAGCCAAAAATAGAGTTTGTGTGATTGAGAGGGAGGCAGATGGAGCAGAGACTTCAAGGAGCAGAGGTCACACAGGTTCAAGACTTCAAGTACTTAGGGACAACTGTCCAGGGAATGGGGAATGTGGTAAATAGATTAAAAAAAGAGAGCCAAGGCAGGATGGAGTGGGATACAGAGAAAGGTTTCAGAATCAGAATCAGAATATCTTTATTGACATCGCACCAAGGTACAACAGGAACATGTACGCACAGTCATCCGAAAGCTGGACTAAGTGTACGAAGCTGCAGCTGATTATCAGCGTGGCCATCTCATTCTTTATCAGAATGATAATCTTAGATATGAAAAAGGAGAAGAACCATGAGGGTAGATAGTGCCATAGTGGTATTACAAAAAAGATCTGTCACATCTTGTCTATTAGGACACGATATGAGACATAAAAAAACTCTACCAGCAAGCACAGTTAAGACAAATTACATATGCATTTGAGGTCCAGGCAATGAGATTTAGTCCATGAGCCTTGTTCAGATCAGCCACAGTTCTGTGATGTTTCCAGCCAGTGTTTCTGATAAGCACTCACAGAAAGTTCTCTGGGGAGGGGGGGTGTGTGCAATAGATGCAGTTGTTGTCCTCGGTTACTCATGACCCACGAGAAATTTGATAGTCAGCCCATTTCCAAAGCTGTTTTGGGAGTCAGATTAAGATAAGGTTGATTGTTGATTTTATTCAGGCAGACAGTTTTCTTTTCCTGCAGCCTTGAGTGTCCATCTGGGAGATCCAAATCCAATATGGTCTAGTTGTGGGAATCCTTCCACTGATCCATGCTATGAATCCTCATCCAGATTGATTCCACCATGCTGAGGAATCCCAAAACCCGCAGGTGTCCTGTGATTCTCTGAAATCGCCTCCACCTTCCGGTTAAGCTCATAAAGCATGATTTATTGAGGTCACGGCACGGATCAAACTCTCAAATGTTTTAGGAGTGATTTGTGACAAAAAGGTGTCAGAAAAGGTCAAAGGAAAAGTTTACAAAACAGTGGTGAGACCAGCTATGTTGTATGGTCTGGAGACAGAGACATGGACAAAAAGACAGGAGAAAGAACTGGAAGTGGCAGAAATTAAGATGTTGAGGTTCTCCTTAGGAGTGACAAGGATGGATAAGATAAGGAATGAGATGATCAGAGATACAGCACAGGTTGAACAACTGGGAGATAAAGTTAGACTGAGATGGTTTGGACATGTCCAGTGGAGGGACAGTGGGTATATTGGTAGAAGGATGTTAGAAATTCAGCTGCCAGGAAAAAGACAAAGAGGAGATATATGGATGCAGTTAGAGAGGACATGGAGATACAGTAGTTGGAATGAATACAGATGATGTAGAGGACAGAGATGGAGGACGATGACTCGTTGTGGCAACCCCTGAAGAGGGAAAAGCCGAAAGAAGAACTTTTGACCTCGTTCTGAAATTATATTCGGCAAATCTTCTCTAGAAAACAGTTGCAGAGTTGTATGCAACCAAAACCCTTAATTCAGTTTCAATAGTTCTCGGGCACTATAGAGGTTTTATTTGTTGTTCATGTTTTATGTATTTGTAATCACTCTGCACGCATTGAAGAGAAGGAGAAATAAACATGTTGACGTGTCTGTGAAACAAAAACCTGTAATCTCTCAGTGGCTGCGTAGAGCTTCTCACGACACCCGTTGTTTGGCAGGAGCACCGCCTCATTCAGCTTCTCCACCTCCAACTCCCCCAGTGGAGTCACCCCAATACTGTGGGCTTCCTGACACCACATTACACTCACCTGTCTTGCAGCCCTCAGTAGGTATCCAACTCAGGTTACCACTCTGCAATAAGGCTCCCCTTATACAGTAGATGCTAATAAATAGTTTATAGATACGTAATTAATTCCTCTATAAATGTGTTTGTAGCAGGTCACTTTCGTAAATGGGCCCTCGAGGCTCAATAAGATTTACCTTACTAAATAAAGGTTGAATGAATAAACACTTTACAAATTATTAATAACTGCTTATTATGCATTACTTAAGGGGAAGAAAGAGACTAAACTGACCAGTTTTTTGCCAAATAGTGAGTCAAATCTGTTCACCTATATATTTCATCGAGAGTTGTTATATCAACGGTTTCGGATGTTGTCAGTCCATTCAATGGGCGTTAGTTGTTATCATCCCCATATATAGTGGCGAAACTGTCCAACCTACCTCCTAGCAGGTTTAAAAGAACGTTATTTGCGTTATTATCGCTGTGAGTAGGCAGCGTCTTTCCGTAAACCCGGAAGTGGTTCTTTTTTTGTTTTTGTTTTTTTCAGCTTATGTAACCGTTTTCCTAAACCTAACCTTACACCTGACCCAGAGGACCAACCCTAAACCTAACCTTACACCTGACCCAGAGGACCAACCCTAAACCTAACCTTACACCTGACCCAGAGGACCAACCCTAGACCTAACCCCCTTACCCTTGTGCTTAAACCTAACCAAGACCGTAAACCTGACACCAGACCCTTTACTTTAAACTTTAACACGTAGCTAAAGACGGAGCCTGCTGTCATCGCTACCAACGGTGACAACGTACCTTTAAACCTACTAGGAGGTACAGGAGGGGCAGTCTGACTGCTACGTATGGTGATGATAATAACTGATAATGGCCATTTAATGGTTGATAACGTTTGAAGAGGGTGGTTATATTAAACATTTCAGACTAAGTTACTACCTCATAAGCACAATAAGCATTTGTAAACCTGATTATTATATAATATTGTACTTTATCACTGCATTATAGGTATCTATAGTTATTTATCTATAAACTATTTATTAGCCATTTATAAGGGGAGCCTTACTGTAAAGTGGTACCATCGCTGCTAGCTGCTTTTCTGATTACAGCTTCTCTCAAACCTTTTTTTCTTTTTTTTTGGACTATACTGTACCTACTTTAGTATATTTATTTAAAGCACTCATACATCAAAACAGGACATTATCGTTCATCTTATCCAAAAGCTTTTAGCTTCTGTTTTGACTCATTTTAGTTTTTAGCTACTAGTTGTGCTAATTCTATCTTTCACTATACTGTTTTCCTAATTTTGACTACTGCGTTGTTAATTTACACTTTTGTTGTGATCTTTTTTTTAACTTTGTGAACTCAGTTTAGGTTTATTCAACAAATCTCAGCAGTTTCCAGTACATTTCACATTATACTGTCACAGAAAATGTTATTTCTCTTGTGTGCATTTCTGTTAAACTTCTGTTTCATTTCACACCTTCTTTTCTCCTTCCCGTTTTTTCCTCTCTTCCTGCCCACACATAAATACTTTTCCAGCTCATACGGAGCACTTGAAACAGATAACATCTGTCATTTGAGTCGACCTCCGAACAGCCTGAAAATAAATCCCAACTCTCAGTTCCTGCATTAACAATAATCACAAATTAAACTTTTACCACCAAAATGAAGTTTACAGTTCTAAAAGTGTTTGCTTTTATTTTTAGATGTACTAAAATGTTTTTAGTTTCCATGTGCATCTTTTTTATTTAGTCATTTCTAGTTCCTGCTAATGATTTTTCTTTCTTCTGCTTTCCTCTGTGTACAAAAATCTCATTTGCGTTGGACGTTTAGCAATGAGTTTACATCATTTGTTCATCAGGTACATAAAAAAATGTGATTTATTTAATTAGCCAACTCTTCCAAAGGTCTCACACTCTTCTTGGAATGCCTTGCTTACTGACCTCATGGAAAACTGTGGCCTGCCAAGGTTTCCTCTCACATCCCCTAAAAAGGAAGTTGTGCGTGTGGAAAAAAATCCCTGATAGTATTTTTTTTTCCACACAAAAGTAAAACATTGACTGATGCCTCCAGGCAGCAGCAGGCAAGTCGCAGCTCTCAGATCTAACGCCTGGTTGGTGTGGTTGGAAGGCTTGTGACGCTGCAGTGTTTGGGTCTCAGCTGTGTGCTGGATGAGAGCACATGCTCCCAGGCCTGATTTGGAGCGCACACAGTGGTAACCGAGTTAAAGTGAACCCAGACAGACGCGTGGTCAACGCGCTGTCTCCTCTGGCATTAACATGCGATTGCTTTTTGTGATAAATGTGTCCCTCTCTGTGCGTCTCGGTCTCTCTCTGGTCTCACCGAACAGATTTGTTAACTGCTGAAGCATAAAATAAACGTTTGATTGGAGGGATTGTTCTGCCCGCCGACAGAATCACATTACCGTGCAGACGTTCTTATCAAATTTATATTTAAATATGTATTACTGTTCAATTTTCTCATGTTAAAATATTTATTTAATTATTAGTACTTGTACATTCAAATACGTTTTTTTTCTTTCTATTTACTTTCGGCTACTACCTTCTTCAGGGGTCACCACAGAAAACTACGTTGTTGAAAGACTTAGCGATTATTTTTAAACCTGATGTCCTTCCTGACACATCCACAGACCACCAAGCTACCACAGCCCTCTGTGTGGAGCAGAGAGCTGCTATCTAGGGCGCCCGGGAGAGCAGATGGTGGGGGTTGAGGTCCTTGCTCAAGGGCCCAGAGTGAGGCAAATAAGGGTGGATGCAGATGTTGGTGCTTCACCTATCTCACCCAAATTTTGATGTTGTCAGTATCGGGAGTTGTACTATATAAATATATATATATATATATATA
>JBBPBX010025820.1:0-10162 GCA_038048925.1 Garcialebias charrua
GTCCTGTTTCAGGAGGACACTGAAGATGTTTATACAAGATACAAGATACAAGATACAAGATAGGTTTATTAACATTGCATCAATTTTCACCGATACAGCGTAAATATGTAGTTACAGTCATCCAGGAGAGAGAATGAGTGCAAAAAGCTGCTGCTCAACAAAACACATGACATGTTTATCAACACATGATATGCTTATAGCGCGGCCGCTCTCATCTGTCCCCAGATGAAGGTCAAAGGCAGGAAAACAGGCAAAGACACGGGGTTTTACAGCGTTGATATTAAAAAAAGATGAATCACGTTTTGTCTTCAAGACACCGCGTGATCCAGTAAAAACCATATCAAAAAGCACATTTAGTTACAATAACAAATTGAGAGACGGCAGGCAAGGAGATAGAGTCTGTGAGTAACTTCAGACAAACACAAGTTCAGCAGATGTGCAGCTGGGCGTTATCTGAGGCTGCACAGAAATCTCTGGGGGGGGGGGGGGGGGGAGGGCAGCAGGTCTCTTCAGCTCCACACTCCCAGGAGAATGGCTTCCGACAGCCTTCTTTTTCAAGGACATGTGCAGAAGCCAGATAATAGTCTTGTTTGTTATCCAATAGACCACAGTGTTCTTTTCCACTGCCGCCATCAAGTCTGTGGTGCTGTTTCATGGCCAAAAAAATCCAAATAATATGTGGTCCCGCTCTATGAACCCCCATCTGTCCCTTGATTGATCCGGGGTGGCTGTAAACAAGTCCCAAAGCGCCCTGCAGGTCCGCGGTGGTCCACCACCGCTCCAAGCGAGCGATTGAGCTCATACAACAGCTGGGATGAGGAGCTCACGGCCCGGTTCAGAGAATTTTGCTGATCAGGTAGTGTCGACAGCGCGCTGATAGCTGCCGAAGCCTCCCTCAGCTTCCAGTAACAGACAACTCCGCTTACGCCAAAAAACAGAGCAGTTGCTACCAATATTCCAATAATCCACAAATCCTCCACGTCCTCGACACTTAAGACGGTCAGACACATGGGCTGCCACTGACCCCACGAGTCCAGCACGTATCCAGCCGCGTGTGTGTCGGAGGGACAGACAGCTTCTCCTGGCACGGTCCGCTTCGTGGAAAAAATCTTATCCATTGAAGAAACAGCCCAATTTATTAATTCCATATTGGTTCGAGTGAGCGCTGAAGGGTCGCAGACGAGACGAAAAGCAAGCAGGGAGTAGGAAAAACTTAGGGGAGGGAAGAGCAGAAAGATATGCGACTTGCCTTGCCGAATGCCGGAAGACTGTTCATATATTCGGATTTATGATAGCAGGGACTCTGCTCTTTGGCATCAGTGGGGCTCTGTTTTATTGACTTTTGAAGATGACATCGGCAGCAGATTTGGCCATGACAAAGCTTCTGAGTCAGTATAAAGTTTGGTTTGTGCTGTGAGTACTCAAAATCAGCTGATTTATGATGGGCTCAAGGCTGACGAGAAAATACAGTCGGAGAGTCTGGGCTGCAACTACTGAAGACTAATTGGCAACAGAAGACTGTAGTGAAACCGCCAAAAAAAGTTACATTTACAGCCGCAGGCTCACTGAATTTGAGCGTTTGCCATCAAGTTACAAGCAAGTTGTACAGCTGCTTTTTAGCAATCAAACTTTGAACAACCCAATATATTTTTTGCGCATTGCTTTCAAAACTGTATTTCTGGCTGTGTACATTATTTGGTTGCCCATCCACTCTGGCCCACCTTGGCAACCACCCTAACATTCATGATTTATAATGTGCTAAAGTACAGTTTAAAGTACACTTTGAAATGGAAAAAGCTGATTTGAACTTGTTCTTTAAAATGTCATTGTATATCATCATCAGCGTGGTTTTTAGACCTGGACATGTGCACCTGTGCAGGTGTCAGAACACAGCTCTAGCACTTTTCAGATGAGTTGGGGACATCCATGCAGGAACTGTGACTATTTTGAGGGGAAAAAACTGCCTCTTACCTGCAGTGAGAAGATGCAGTGCATGCTGAGAACAACCATCACCACAGCCAGCAGCACAGTAGCAACGTTTCGCACGTCACCCACAGATTCCACCAAGGAAATGCTGCCCCCCTGCCAGTCATAGCAAAGCATGATGGGAGCCAGCAGCAGCCAGGCATTGAAGGCCAGCAAGTATAAGTAGGTTAAAGTCCTGTCAGGAGGGGCCACACATGTCATGGAGTAAAAAAAGGAAGGTAGACAAAGATGAAACAGAAAGGAGAAAAAAAGAACATTTTTTAAACCAATCATGACATGAAAAGTCATGTTTCCCCTGTTTGATTAAGACACTCAGTCTTTAACTCAAGAATAAAAAGCAACAGATTAATCAAGGTTACATGTTAGTTATGTGTTGATAAGAAAAGTCCATCTCAAATATTTTTGAGCTGTGCCTGAGTGGTTAGAGCAGTTGTCCTCCAATGCAAGAGTTGGGGGTTCGATTCCACCAGCAGTCACATGCTGAAGTGTCCCTGGGCAAGACACTGAACCCCTCGTTGCCTCTGCTGTGTGTCCCATCAGTGTATGAATGTGATAAATCACTGATTATTCTTTGTATAGATCTAGTAGAGTGCTGTATGAATGGGTAAATGATGGCAGATTGTGTTATAAAGCACTTTGAGTATCTTGATAAGATAGAAAGGTGCTGTATAAGTACAGTCCATTTACCATTTAGATGAGTATCATCTCAGAAAATAGATCTTAACATGCCACCATTATAGCAGACGATAAAAGCCAATGGTACAGCACGTAACCTGGGATTTTAAGCTTTTTATAAACAAATTAGTGTGGCAGACATTATTTTCCTGAATCACTAACTACACATATTTTAACAAATTATGTTACATTTTCTGTGAAAAAGGATATAAGTTGATTAATATTTCATTTATTGTGTGTGTGTGGTGGGGGGATGTCTTCCTCCCGTGGGTCGAGGTTGAGTCTTGTGGAAAACAGTCCAGTCTAATGAATAGTAAGTAAGTAAAGTTTATTTATAGAGCGCTTATCACAGACATAAAATCACAAAGCGCTGTACAAGAATAATCAATGCTAAAATATACAAAGAATAAAACAAGCATAAGAACTACAAAAAGCACAATAAAATCATGACATGAAAGCCTAGGGAAATGATAGTATTTTCAGTTGCTTTTTAAAAACCTCAGCAGAGTCAGCAGAACTAAGCTGCAGGTCAAACTGCTCCACAACCTGGGGGCCACAGACTGAAAGGCCCTGTCACCTTTAGTTTTCAGCCGCGTAGTGGAACATCCAAGAAGTTCTGTGACTGTGAACAAAGGCCACAAGCAGCTGAGTATTTGGTTAAAAGCTGACAAAGATACACAAGAGCCTGGCCATTGAAAGCTCTGTACGTAAGCACAAGAACTTTAAAACAGATTCTAAACTCCACTGGAAGCCAGTGTAGTGAATATAGAACCGGAGTGATGTGGCAGTATTTGCTGGATTTGGTAAGAAGTCTGGCAGCTGCATTCTGTATCACTTGTAGACGTGGAACAGAAGACTTGTCCAGGCAGGTAAAAGGGGCATTACAGTAGTCCAGATGCAATCACACAAAAGCGTGAATAATTTTCTCTAGGTCAACTCTGGAGACCATAGGTCTTATAGGGGGAGTGGTGGCGCAGAGGTTAGAGACGGTGGGCCTGTGATAGGAAAATCGCTGGTTCATGCCCCGGTACTGACAACATCAAAAAATATGGGTGGAAAAAGGTGAAACGCCCACACCTGCCTCCACCCTCATTCGCCTGACCCTGGGCGCCTGAGCAAGGCCCTTAAACCCTACCCTCTGCTCACTAAACAGGTCTCTCTTGAAAATGAGTTCTTGTGGCTCAATGAGACTACCTGGGGCGGCCGTGGCATGGTGGTAATGGCAGTCGTCC
Organism: Garcialebias charrua; assembly: GCA_038048925.1. NCBI lineage: Eukaryota > Metazoa > Chordata > Actinopteri > Cyprinodontiformes > Rivulidae > Garcialebias > Garcialebias charrua. The sequence goes on from JBBPBX010025820.1 coordinate 3,894, forward strand.
CCCAATCGGAAAGTTGGAGGTTCGAATCCTGGTTTCCCACACCATGTGTCGTTGTGTCCCTGGGCAAGACACTTAACCCCGAGTTGCTCCCGGTAGGACTGGATGGCGCCTTGCATGGCAGTTTACCGCTACCAGTGTATGAATGTGTGTATGAATGGGTGGATGGCTGGTATTGTAAAGTGCTTTGGGGCCCCTCATAGGGGAAAGCGCTATATAAATAAGCTCCATTTACCATTTACCATTTACCCGGACAAATAAAGGGTTAATGAATTTTTTTTTTTAGAAATATTTCTTAAATGAAAGAAACAAGAATAGGAAATAGCCCTAATGCGAGACTCTAAACCTAATGAGGAGAAACGAATGCCTCCCAGCCGACAGCTGCACAGCTTTCTGTATTGGATTTCTAGTTTGATTTGAAGTATTAATTCTGAAATAATACGAGTGTTTCCCCTACCATTATACAAGCAGGGTGCCCCGCCCTGTCAACAGAACTGATGGCGTCAGAAGCATCTGTAATGTGGGAGGGGGGACAAACTCTGTGTGCGTGTATGTGTGCGTGCGCGCGCGTGTGCATGCATGCACGCTACCAGTGTGCAAAAAATTGTACACTAGTGTACAAAAAAAGCAACATTTCATCTAGGTTTCCTTACAATTAAACCATGTTTCTCACCAAGTTTATGTAAATTCAGCTGTTTTAAAGACATTTTAATGTTAATACACTTCAGATATTTGTGTTTATAGAGAAATAAAAAACATCACCACTGGACTTTTTTCTAGTATTCAACATTACTACACTATCTTTTCTAGTGTTCAACACTACTACACTATGTTTCTCATAAAGCTTGAGGACAATAAGGTGTGGGGTTTTAAAGACATCTCAACTTCAATGCACCTTAACACACAGCGTCTCTTACACCTGCAGCGTCTTACAGCTTCACAGTTCCCTTAATAATAATAATAATAATAATGAATTCAATTTATAACGCACTTTTCATTAATGAAAATCTCAAAGTGCTATCTCAAAGCACTTTTCTTAATGAAAATCTCAAAGTGCCCTTATCAGTCAGGTCTCTCGGTGCAACACTATTGCTATGGGAATTGCGCCCCCTGAAGGAATACATTCACGCCTTTATGGCCGGGGTGTCAGCGTCACCCCAGAGACCCCACCCTCTGGGTACTTAAGACGCGGACCCCCATCCTACTTTCTCTTTTTGCCCTTCACCTCGCTTAAACCTGAACTTCGTGGGACTTCTCTGTTGTCACATCGCTCGGCCAGAGGTGAGCTTGCTCCCTACGCTGAGCGTACAGAGAAATTTCCTGCGTATTGCTGGGCTGGCGAAAGCTAGTCCGACACATTTTTCCTTAACCCCGAAGTTTTCTTCTCTTCTCTCCGCAGACTGCTTCGCTTGACGGCGCTAACTGCGTCACATCGCTACCCTGCTAAAAGTCGTAGCAGGCTAGCCAGTGAAAGCAACGCGATGGAGGAGACGTCTCGGATAAGGATTTTGAGAAAACTTGTTTGTTTTCTCTCGGACATGGCTCCCGAGAAAGGAAAGCGAAAGCCAAGATTTACGAAAAAGGCTAGCAGGGCGGGGAGCCCCAGCTCGCGCGCCTGCCCCAGCGGCTGCGTTTTTTCCCTTTCGACACCTACGAGGCCTGTCCTGTCTGCCTGGGGATGTTGCACGTGAAAATGGCGTTGGACGTACCCGACTCTTGCCCACACTGCAGCCAGATGCTGGAGGCGGTAAGGAGACACCGGGTAGACTTCGTGGCCAAAGCCATGGGCGCAACTGCGGCACCAACAGAACCGGACCTCACAGGGGCTCTCACTCCCACGCCGGAGCTCGAGAGCATGGATTTGGAAGACAGTACTCGGGTCAAATGGGGCGACAGCCCGGATGTGGCGGCTCCAATCAGGGACTCGACAGCCGAGTTTGACACTTGAGGCATGATGAACGCGGATGAGATCTCGCTAACAGCCTCAGGTGAAATTTCTGGTGATGAAGCCGACAACGAGTACGAAGGAGAGGAGGAGGACCTCTCACACAACCCGGCGCCAGTGCTGCCGGAGACGGACACCTCCATCCCCGCTCTGTTCGACTTGTGCCGCAGAGCGGCGGATGCGTTGCTGATCCCTTGGCCAAAACCTCTACCTTGTCAACAGGTCACGAGGTTGGCAGGAAATTATTTATATGCCAAGCAACAATCCACAACAAGGCACAGGATGCCCATCTTCCCAGATTTCCTTACAGAGCTGACTCGCACCTGGGCTGAACCCAGGGCTCCCATGCTGCTCCCACTCTCACAGTTCCTAGACATGGCTGGAATGGAGGCAGCAGGAATTGCCAACGTGCCACAAATGGAGGACACGCTCGCATCTCACCTGGCTCCCAGATCTTCTGGAACAAAACCAACTTTGCCCAGTAAAGCCTGTCGAGCCTCAGTTGCACAGCTCGAGAAGTGTTACAGAGCTCAGGGCCTCGTGGCATGCACCATGAATGCATCCGCCATGATGCAGGCGTACCTGGCAGAAAAGCTGCAGGAGCTCCAGGTGACGACAGACAAACAGGCTGCCACTGAGGTGCTAGAAGAAGCCCGCAGGGCCACGGACTTTGTGCTCCGCATGATGGGGACAGCAGCCATTGCACAAGGCAGGTGTATGGCTGAGGTGGTCATTGCCCAACGTCATCTGTGGATGACTCTGACAGACCTTCCGGAAGGTCAGCGGATCCATTTTCTGCACCACTCGATAGAGCCGACGGGACTCTTCGGGAGAGCCCTGGACCGGATACAGACCAGGCTGGAGCAGAGGCGTAAACAGGCTGAGGCCCTCCGGGAGGGCATGCCGAGGAGAGCTTTGGCCTCCCAGGGAGACAACCGGGAGCAGACCCGTGCAGCCTCGACACCGCTCAGCCACACGTCATCCTCCACAGAAGAGGCCGGCGTACGAGGGGGAGCACCGGCAGAGACCTCCACCGGGTCCACCTCAGGCTGGTCAGTCCTGGAGTAGGAACAGATTTGTCCCCCGTCAGGCGGTCCAACAGAGGACCTCTTCAGTGAGTCGTGATACAAGACAGAAGTGAGCCTGACGAAACAGGCCCTCTGCTCAGTTCTGCTGGCTCGTCCGCCCAAGTGGTACAGGAGCCAAAGTTTACATGCCCAGACTTTATTTGTAGGAGAATACAAAAAGCTGGTGACTTTACTGTATGCACAAAACATAAATGTTCTGATGTATGTGAAATAAAGTCAAAAGGTTGTTGCACAAAACACAAAATAAAAATTCAAAGAACAGTTTTGCCCTGTTTCTTGACAAAAAAAAGTGTGATCAACAACAACACAGCTCCCCTCTGATAACAATCGCTATGAAGGGTGGGGACTGCCACCCCTCCTCCCTCACGGTCCACGGGATGCTAGATCAGAACAATAAACCCCAGCAGGTTGCCCTGAGACTGTCTGCAGCAGACAGACCCGAGGCGTCTGCAAGCAGGTAAACCGGCTCTCACGAGACCGGGTGAGGGAGGGGGTCAAACATTTACCCCCCGCACCGCTGGAACTCAAGAGGGCCGACAATACACAAATCACCCAAGCTTGCAACACGTCCGCAAGCGTGCCGACAGAACATGGTGGCCATGACAGCGTATCGTCATGGCCCCCAAACGCATTTCAGCGGATGACAGCACTGAGCCACGGGGGGACTACAACAGGAGCCTGCAGGCCCGGGCCAGACTCACAGGCTGTGTCTCAATTCAGGGGCTGCATCCTCATGAGGACCCAGCCTAGCTGGGCCGAGTAGGCCACGCACTCACAAGACCTAACCAGATGCCCGAGCCACCTCAACTGGCTCCTCTTGATGTGGAGAAGCAGCGGCTCTACTCCGAGTCCCTCCCGGATGACTGAGCTTCTCACCCTATCTCTAAGGGAGAGTCCAGACACCCTGCGGAGAAAACTCATTTCAGCCGCTTGTATCCGAGATCTCGTTCTTTCGGTCACAACCCAAAGCTCATGACCATAGATGAGGGTGGGAACGTAGATCGATCGGTAAATTGAGAGCTTTGCCTTTCGACTCAGCTCTCTCTTCACCACGACAGACCGGTACAGCGCCCGCTTCACTGCGGACGCTGCACCTATCCGCCTATCGATCTCACGCTCCAGTTTTCCCTCATTCGTGAACAAGACCCCGAGATACTTAAACTCCTCCACTTGGGGCAGGACCTCCTCCCCGACCCGGAGAGGGCATGCTACCCTTTTCCGGCTCAAGACCATGGCCTCGGATTTGGAGGAACTGATCCTCATCCCGGCCGCATCACACTCGGCTGCAAACCGCTCCAGCGAAAGCTGTAGATCACGATCTGATGAAGCCAATAGGACCACATCATCTGCAAAAAACAGAGAAGCGATTCTAAGGCCACCAAAACGGATCCTCTCAACACCTTGGCTGCGCCTAGAAATTCTGTCCATAAAAGTTATGAACAGAATCGGTGACAAAGGGCAACCTTGGCGGAGTCCAACTCTCACTGGAAACGAGCCTGACTTACTGCCGGCAATGCGGACCAAGCTCTGACACCGGTCGTACAGGGACCTAACAGCCCATATCAATGGGCCTGGTACCCCATACTCCCGGAGTACCCCCCACAGAACCCCCCGAGGGACGCGGTCGAATGCCTTTTCCAAGTCCACAAAGCACATGTAAACTGGTTGGGCAAACTCCCACGCACCCTCCAGGACCCTGCTGAGGGTGTAGAGCTGGTCCAGTGTTCCACGACCAGCACGAAAACCACATTGCTCCTCCTGAATCCGAGGTTCGACTATCCGACGGACCCTCCTCTCCAGAACCCCTGAATAGACCTTACCAGGGAGGCTTAAGAGTGTGATCCCCCTATAGTTGGAACACACCCTACGGTCCCCCTTTTTGAATAGGGGAACCACCACCCCAGTCTGCCAATCCAAGGGAACTGCCCCCGATGTCCACGCGATATTGCAGAGTCGCGTAAGCCAACACAACCCCACAACATCCAGAGCCCTAAGGAACTCAGGGCGAATCTCATCCATCCCCGGAGCCCTGCCACCACGGAGCTTTTTAACCACCTCGGTGACCTCAGCACCAGAGATTGGAGAGCCTGACCCAAAGTCCCCAGGCTCCGCTTCCTCAGTGGAAGACGTGCCAGTAGGATTGAGGAGGTCTTCGAAGTATTCCGCCCACCGACTCACAACATCCCGAGTTGATGGTCAACAGCACGTCATCCCCACTATAAATGGTGTTGGTCGCATACCGCTTTCCCCCCCTGAGACGCCGGATGGTGGACCAGAATCGCCTCGAAGCCGTACGGAAGTCATTCTCCATGGCCTCTCCAAACTCCTCCCACGCCCGAGTTTTTGCCTCAGCAACCACCCGAGCCGCATGCCGCTTGGACTGTCGGTACCTATCTGCTGCTTCCGGGGTCCCACAGGCCAAAAAGGCCCAATAGGACTCCTTCTTCAGCATGACAGCATCCCTCACCGTCGGTGTCCACCACCGGGTTCGAGGGTTGCCACCACGACAGGCACCAACAACCTTGCGGCCACAACTCTGATAAGCTACCTCGACAATAGAGGCGCGGAACATGGCCCACTCGGACTCAATGTCCCCCGCCTCCCTCGGAACGTGTTCAAAGCTCTCCCGGAGGTGGGAGTTAAAGCTCCGTCTTACGGGAGACTCTGCCAGACGTTCCCAGCAGACCCTCACAATACGTTTGGGTCTGCCAGGTCTGACCGGCATCCTCCCCCACCATCGGAGCCAACTCACCACCAGGTAGTGGTCAGTGGACAGCTCCGCCCCTCTCTTCACCCGAGTGTCCAGGACATGCGGCCGCAGATCAGATGAGACGACAACAAAGTCGATCATCGAACTGCGACCTAGGGTGTCCTGGTGCCAAGAGCACATATGTACACCCTTATGCCTGAACATGGTGTTCGTTATGGACAATCCATGACGAGCACAGAAGTCCAATAACAGAACACCACTCGGGTTCAGATCAGGGGGGCCGTTCCTCCCAACCACACCCCTCCAGGTCTCACTGTCATTGCCCACGTGAGCGTTGAAGTCCCCCAGTAGAACAAGGGAGTCCCCAGGAGGTGCACTCTCCAATACCCCCTCCAAGGACTCCAAAAAGGGTGGGTAATCTGCGCTGCCGTTTGGCGCATAGGCACAAACAACAGTCAGAGCCCGTCCCCCCACACGTAGGCGAAGGGAGGCTACCCTCTCGTTCACCGGGGTAAACCCCAACGTACAG
>JBBPBX010025821.1:0-10023 GCA_038048925.1 Garcialebias charrua
AAAAAACTATAGTCCCCTTGCTTCTCCAGGTGTTACTAAAAGCATTTCTAAAAAGCCACAGTGACCCGCCGTTAACCAGCCAATAAAAACAGAGTTTGTAACCAGCCAATAAAAACAGAGCTTGAATTTGAATTTCAGCAGAGCAAGGGGGAGCAGAGCCATATATGGCTCTGAGGGGGAGGGATCAGAATGCTTTGCCTGTTGAAAATTTTTCTAAGTGCTGCGTTCTACAGAAACTGCAGACTGCACCATTAACCGTTCCTTAATAAATTCACGAAATGGTCAAATCTGCTGGATTTAAATTGTTTCGCTTTGACTTCTTCCAAACTGTCGCGTGCGCTGCTAAAATAAGTTATAAATAAATCGAATTTTAGCTCAAAAATCTCCTACAGCTAACAGTTTGTAAATGACCACCAAGTACAGTAATTACTTTCTGTAAGTTTAAAGAAAATCTGCCGTTTGGTTTATGAGCTATTTGTACCCAGAAAAACAACTAAGCTAACCGCGACACATTTACAGTTATAAAACATTGAATTTTATCTCAAACATCTCATAAAGCTAGTCAGTTGTAAATGTCCATACACTGATTACTTTCTGTAAGTTTGATCAAAATCTGTCCTGCGGTTCTTGAGCTATTTTGCTAACAAACACTGAGCTAACAGTAGTTCATACCTCCAGAGCAGGAGGCCGGGCTGCGACAGAGTCAGTCCGACCAGAGGAGGCTCTCGTCGGACACATGAGGTGGGAACGGTCGGTGGACCCTAGCGGACAAAAGTGGTACTGCACCATTTTTTTTTGCCAAAATGAAAAACGGTCATATCTGAGCCAAAAACTGGTCTAAAAATATGGGGGAAATCCATAAATAGGTCTCACCTCTCTATTAGTCGCAGAGCATGCAAATTAGGCAAAAAAGTGCGACTTATAGACCGGAAAATATGGTAGTTGTCCTCCATCGCAGAATGAAGAGAGGGAAGAGGAAATACACTCTGTCCCTCTGACCGTGCATGTTGTGAGCATAACTTGAAAAATAAATCAAGTACTAACTTCCATTTTGGAGTGTGGCTGCATCTAGATCTAAGAAAGGTCACTATAGAAAACTGGATGCAACTCTGACTGGACCACCAGAACCAAGCATCAGTTCTCAGGAGGACAGAGGATGTAGACGTCGACCCAGAGGGTGTATTAATGGAGGAAACAGAAACATATACACGCTGCCTTCTCAATAACAGGCGGAGATTTCGCCGCCTGCTCTGACTGACAATGTCTTTTTCTTAGGAGCGAATTAACACGCCAACATGTGGTAGTCACATGACCGATCTCAGTTGTTCTAGCGGGAAAGACACAGCCTCTCAGAGACTCCATTTACATTGTCAAAAGTACAGACTTTAAACTACACACCAGTTTTTAAATCATGTTGATAGGTCAAGTGAAACCAGAGTTACGATAAATAATCCACGCCAAATCTTTTTCTGAAAACCATCGTTTTATCTGAAGCGCGTTAGAGCGAGAGGCTGCAGCAGGAAGTTCTGGTGGTCCAGACTCTGACTGGACCAACAGAACCAAGCATCAGTTCTCAGGAGGACAGAGGATGTAGACGTCAACCCAGAGGGTGTATTAATGGAGGATAATAAACTTTTTCCTTTAAATTACTGTAAAATATATTTTTTTTCCAACAAAAAAAAAATAAAGTTATGTAGACAAGAAAGTTCATTCTCAATAGTCCAGGTATCAAATCCGCTCATTCTCAATCAGTTCATCTGGACAGATGAACTGATTGAGAATGAGCGGAAAGTTATGTAGAGTTTTATCCATTTTTATTTATTTATATGTTTATTTTATTTATTCTTCTTTTGGCTGCTCCCTTCTTCAGAGGCCCCCCCACAGAGAACTAACTCACATGAAGACTTGGTGATTGTTTTTACACCAGATGTCCTTCCTGACTCAACCACAGACCACCGAGCTACCACAGCCTTCTGTGTGGAGCAGAGAGCTGCCAGCTGGGGCGCCCAGGGGAGCAGATGGAGGGGGTTAATTAATTCAACCTTTATTTAGGCAGGTTAATCCCATTGAGCTCATTTACAAGAGACCTGGCTACAAACAAAGAATGACGACAACAGCGACAATAGGCCCAGACGGGGCAGATGAGGGTGGAGGGTGCGTACTGCTTCACCAATCCCACCCACAAGTTTTATGCTTTCGGCCCGGGGCATCGAACCGGCAACTTTCTGATCACAGGTTCGTCTTCTCTAACCTCTGCACCACCACTCCCCCACATAAAATACAAATAAGTAAACTGACCACACCAATCTGAGAAAACTATAGTTCCCTCAAATGATTGGGGTGGCCAAAGATTAATCTAAGGTGGCCAAGGCCACCATTGCCCCCCCTCCCCCCCCACGCCCCGTGCTGCCTCAGACAAAGACAAAATAAAAACAAAAGACTTCTGTTCTTGCACCAAAAACATTAAAGTTTACGTGCATTTCCTTTTCACTTCCAGTCGTCTCCAAAACTACAAACACTCACTTCTCGAGTCCCTCAGTGACGGGGGACATCAGTGTACTACTTGTTTATATTTGAAAATAATTTAACAAGGGATACAGGTTATTACTGGACAAACCCAAAGTGCTGGTGATCTCGTTCCTCCACTGCAGGACCAATCTGTCTACAGAACCAACCAGAACCCAACAATCTGCCATAAACGTTGCTCATCGTGGAGGAAAAGCCTCGGGCTTCAGTATCAGACTCACTTCCCAGTCAGCAGGTTTGGGAGTTTGGAGGAAAGCTCACTTACCTGGAAATGCTGGAAGGTTCTGGCCCGATCGTCACATCTGTCTGAGAAAGTCCTTAAAGTCGTGAAGAACAGCAGAAGGTCCTTGTTCTCCTCCACCCTGAAATCACAAAACGGTTGAATGAAAGTGAGAAGCTGCAGGTTTCATGGTTCTTTTCACAGAACTAAAACATCTGGAGTATTCTGGGATGAAAACTTTCCGAGCATCGTTTGGGTTTACTGTCAGAACTTCATGTTCTACTTATTCTCTGTTCTAATATTCGTTGCTCTTCTGTCTCACGTGGTTGTGGAGGGATTTCGATCTAATCGTCTGTCCGGCGTTACATTTGCCGTTTGCAGACCTTCATTCATTCAGCTCTCTCAAAGGGACATTTTGAAGGGTTCTGTTATGAACTACTAATATCTTACCTGTTGCAGATACCTCTTTGAATGGCCCTAATTTGAAGAAGTAGTTTACTTCTGACAGGACTGACGAGCTAATGGCTAGTCTGAACTGGATGTGAAGAGGACCACTGCCAACTTCAAACATATCTGATCTCTAAAGTTACATAGAAATTCATGTGAAAGTTATTTCACATGACTGTTTGCTCCACGTTGCACTTCCTGTAAGAACGTCACTATTTCTGCTTGAATTCCAGAGTAATGTGGTTTAAAAGCTCATTAAATATTCACATGAAGCACTATAAATATTCAAATAATGGAGCCGTTGTAAGACAGTAAAATCTGCTTTGGAAGCCCGTCCACTCGGACTGTATCTGACTGGAGTGGGCGGGGCTTAAAGCCCAGTGTGCAGATTCTGGCTAAAAAACAACAACATGGCAGCTCCCACCTCTGAACATCAGCAGTCCACACAAATACTTTTTCTTTGGCGTGGACCCAATGCTTTAAAATAACTCCAGTCTCATAATTTTAAAATATTTTATTATCTCAATCTTTACATTTTCTGCGAGTTTCACGTTGCACAAACATTTTGGCAGATATATTACAATAATCATGCAGGAAATACCCCCAGGCTGCACCAGAAGTGCCACAGCTAGCAGCTGACGATAACTCCACATAAATAAGTACAAAATTCTTAATAAAGAAGGGTAAAATGCAAAACTAACAGAAATTTAAAGATCTAGCAACCAATATTTGCATAAACCACTATAAAGATTTTTAGATTGGAGTTGATTTAGGTCTGCATTTTATTATTTTTATTTTTTTGCTTTACAGTTTTTAAACTGTTGTCTAAAATTTGACAAGAAAAGCTCAAATAATATAGCAGATTCAACACAACTAATTCCTGACATGTATGCTTTATTTTAACGCTCGGCTTTATTTATAAAAGCAGGACTTTGTCTGTCTGTCCCAGATTGAGACAAAAAGCAGATTCAGTGGATCTTTCTATTAAACATAATGTGAATTAAACAACGACACCAAGTGGAGGTAATTCTCTTTCCTCCCCCAGAAAGTGCAGCGAGGACAGAAATGTGTTTTCTTGTGTTACACATCAGAGGACAGACATGTTTGGGTCTGGCTGTCCGACTGAGAACGAGAAGTTCAGTTCAAGGATTTCCAGAGTTCTCTGTGGGGACCCAGGACTCCACGGCAGCCGGGTTAAGTTTCCAGATGATTGTTTTTCCACCCAAAGCTGATGGAAACATGGCAGCAGACTGCTGCAGAATGCAGCTCTATCAGAGACAGACCCACCGTTCGATTAAACACTGCGATGACGGGCCCACCATGATGAAACCAACAACTTGAACGTGTAACGGTTGAGTCGGGAGGGTTTGAAAAGATTGATTAGTGGGGCTTTATTGGCCTAAATACTGGAAACCTGCTGATCTTGGTCTTAAAAATCTATTTAAAATCAAGAAAAATATGTTTATTTAATCCTAAAAGCTGATGAAATCACATTGTAAATAAACTGACATCAAAATCATCAAAATACTTTGTTAATAAATCCTTTGGACCAACGCATTACCAGATTTAAAATTCAGATTAAATTATAATAATATTTTCTAGATTTGTTGAAATGTTGAAGGGTGCCGATGAAATCCAACATCTATCTACTTCCATCTCTAGAGTCCAACAGACTCAGGACTTCTAAAATAATCTGAGCAGACAAAAGGCCCAAGTTTGATGTATGACTTCATGAAAGTAGGGATGCACAATATTATTGGCAAGGTATTGGTATCGGACGATATTGGCGATAAAGTTAAAGTGCGACTAAACCCAAAATTAACTTTTTTTAGCTGATAAACTCCCTAGAATGTGTTTAAAATGTTATCTAGCACTATGGCTGTGTTTATTCTCACATAATTGTGCATATCTGTGTAAATTGGCAATATTTGGCAATATTTGGTCTAAAAATGTGTTTACGGTAGTTCTATGGGTTGAACTGGTGGATTACACCTTAATTTTCTTATTTGTGCAAACGCTCATGTGTGACATGTCTGCTCATGTGTGATGTCACACAGGTGGTTCAAGCAGAGCCAATCCCCTGCAGAGATGAGAAGTGCATACCTTATATGGAAGTGCTGCATTTCACTCCTGACAAGCGGTTTTATTTTTATTTTCATTTTCATTTTTTAGGCCTTTGGTTTTGGATGGAATGGGTGGAATAGATAAATACATCTACATGTTTATTCTTTGTTGTTGCTTGGTGTATGTTGTTGGCTAGAGGTTTAATTTGTTTTAGGTTGTTGCAGGTGGAGGCGTGAACAAAAGCACAACTCTACCTCCACCCCTCCTTGTCTCTCGACACGCCCATTTTCAGGGAGATTTTGGAAGGAGGAGTTACCGTCTCAACCTGGGTTTAGTTTCACTTTAAATATCAGCCATCAGCCATTCCATCAAAATAACTCACTGTCTGATATAAAAGGTGCTGTTTATTTATATCTATGTACAGCATATATATACAAACGGTCTTCCTCACTCGCGCTCATGTAAGATGGATGCCTTTCTTCCCTCTCCCGTCCTCCTCCTGCTTTTTTGCTCTGTCTGTGCATTGGAGCTCCTATTTACACTTTTTACAAAACGTAAACTACTGTCATGGATCCGATCAGCTGGACTTTCAACGCAATCAATAACAGGGGGTTGGAAGCTGATGTGCCTTTCTGGTTTGTCTCAGGAGGACGCAGAAGATGTTTATATCATTGGATTCATGATGGCAGGGTTTCTGCTTTTTGGCACCGGCAGATTCATGTGTTATTGGTTATTAAAGAAGAAGGCGGCAGCAGTTTCAGCCATGGCAAAGTTGCCGACCCTGAGTCAATCAATCAATCACCTTTATTTTACCAGGTGGAGCCCGTTGAGATCGAGATCTCTTTTACAAGGGTGACCTGGTAAAGTGGTCAGCAGCACATGTCACATAGTAAATGACAATAAGCATTTGCATTTAGCAAAAAAGAAAATAAAGAAAACTACAATTAGAATAAATAGATGTTGACTGTACAAAACCATCAGGATAAGACAGACTTATATAGGCATTATATATATATAAACAGACAGACATTGGTTGAGTAGATACAGTTAAAAAAATCAACAATGACATGTATATTGGATAAGTAATGGTTAGAAACATCTGCAATGGTCAAGTTTCTTGATGAGTGAAGGTTTGGTTCATGCTTCAAGCAAAATCAGCTGATTTGCAAGCTCAACCGTAAAATGGAAGCGATATGTGAGAATCACAGGCTACTTGCGGCTTCTGGGACTCGCCAGCATGTTGCGGACGACCTCAAAGGGAGCTAATAAGCACGGACCAGTGGAATGCCCACTAATCTGTCCATTTTGGATCGAAAGTACCAGCAGGACTCAAGGCTGACGAGAAATAACAGTCTGCCTGAAAAAATCAACAACTGTGGCTTATCTGAATCCGACTCCCCCGCTTGGCCTCCAAGCAGGCCGACTTATCAAATTTCTCCTGAGATAGGGCTGAACGATTAATCGCATTTGCAATAATCTCGCAATATGTTAAAACGCAATTCTCTAATCGCACAGGCTGCGATTTGACTGGTCACGTGACTTGGGAGTGAGCCGAGCCGAGCAACCGAGCAGGCAGGGAGGGGGAAAGTCAACACCGCGCGCTCCAACACAGTTTCTTCAGGCTCGACAGAAGTCATAAAAGTTAAAAATTCGGGTAAGTTAGCCCATGTAAGCGTGTCTTAGAGGCTGAAACACTGAGACAGCGGGAGATAAACAGAGAGCGAGCTGGTCATGTGACCGGGCCTGTTTTTGACGCTGCCCTGTTAGCAGCTAGCTAACGTTCTGCGTGAAAAAGCGCATTCATTATCAGAGTCAGAGAGTCAGAGAGTCTTTATTGTCATTTGCACCGCATGTGGTACATGAGATGAAAACGAGATTATGTACACGAGGTCCCAGTTACATCCAACAACAAATGAAAGAGAAAAACAGTAATAACATCTAGAACTAACTAAGAAAAGCATCAACTAGTAATACACTAAGCCTAATATAGTGGGAATAAACAGCAGCACGAACATGAGTTTGTATGAGCAGATGGTCACAGATGAACACAGAAAAAAGAAAACAGATCAGCATCAGTATGATGTGATATTTTGCAGTGTTTATTTTTTTATTTTATTTTTATTTATTCATGAGTCTAACAGCCTCAGGGTAGAAGCTGTTCCTCAGTCTAGTGGTTCTACACTTGATGCTCCTCAACCTCCGTCCTGAGGGGAGTGGGGCAAAGAGTGAGTGTGCTGGATGAGTGAGGTCTTTCATGATGCAGGTGGCTCTTTTCCTGCATCTGGAGGTGTAAATGTCTGTGATGGTGGGGAGACTGACTCCAACAGACTTCTGTGCAGCCTTCACCACTCTCTGTAGAGCTTTCCTCTCTTCAACTGTGCAGCCTCCATGCCACACGTTGATGCTGGAGCACAGGATGCTCTCCACTGCACACCTGTAGAACGAGGTGAGAACTGGGCTGCTCAGACCGGCTCGTCTCAGCCGTCTGAGGAAGTAGAGTCTCTGATGACCTTTCTTGATCAGGCTGGTGGTGTTGTTGCTCCAGCTGAGGTTATCATTCATGTGTACACCCAAGTATTTGTAGCTGGAGACCACTTCCACTGCAGACCCACCTATTTTCAGTGGGGCATGGGTGTGTTTGTTCCTTCTGAAGTCCACAATCATCTCCTTTGTCTTCTTCACATTCATGTGAAGATTATTCTCTTTGCACCAGCTCTCCAGGTGTTCCACCTCCTGTCTGTAGCTGGACTCATCATTGTTTGTGATGCATCCCACCACCGCTGTATCATCTGCAAACTTAACAATATGACAGCCTGGAAGTGTGGCTGTACAATCATATGTGAGCAGAGTGAACAGAAGGGGGCTCAGCACACATCCCTGAGGAGAGCCAGTGCTGAGGGTTATGGTGGAGGAGGAGAAGTTGTGGATCTTCACGGACTGTGGTCTGTCTGTTAAGAAGTCTAGTACCCAGTTACAAATAGAGGGGCTTAGTCCAAGTGTAGATAGTTTGTCTATCAGAGTTTGGGGGATCATGGTGTTGAAGGCAGATGTGAAGTCCACAAAGAGCAGACGCACGTATGAGTCCTTCTGATCCAGGTGGGTGAGAGCAGTGTGGACCACGGAAGAAATGGCGTCCTCTGTTGATCGGTTCTCGCGGTATGCATATTGATGAGGGTCCTCGTTGATGTTGACGGTTGTCTTGATGTGGGACATGACCAGTTTCTCAAAACATTTAGCGACTATCGGGGTGAGGGCCACCGGTCTATAGTCATTCAGACCAGTCACTGTGGAGCTCTTTGGGACTGGGATGATGGTCGCGGTCTTCAGGCAGGTGGGAACTAACTCCAGTGCAAGTGAGGTGGTGAAGATGTCAGCCAGCACCTCACAGAGCTGGTCCGCACATTCCTTCAGAACTTTCCCTGGGATGTTGTCTGGTCCGGTTGCTTTATGAGGATTAATCTTTCTGAGACTGCCTCTCACTTCTGCTGCGGACACCCTGAGATGCTCTTCATCTGGTGATGAGGTGAGTCTGGTGCTAGCAGGTCTGTTTGGATCATCAAAACGTGCATAAAACTTATTGAGGGCATCAGGCAGAGATGGGTCCCTGGGGCATTGTTTGTTTTTGCCTTTGTAATCTGTTATGCATTTAATACCCTTCCACATGCTCCGTGGGTCTTGTGAGGTGAACTGTCCCTCGATCCTCTGTGCATACGTGGCCTTGGCCTTCTTAATGCCATCCTTCAGTTCATTCCTGCTCTTTCTCAGCTCCACTTTATCTCCTGACTTGAATGCAGTGTCTCTGGCTGCTAGCAAGGCGTGAACTTCTTTATTTAACCAGGGTTTCCGGTTCGGGTAGGATTTCTTATCTGATTAAAAAAACTGTTTTGTCATTAGTGATAAGAATTAATACAGAACCAGTAACACACGTTTTGCACAAGCCGATTTTTTTTTTTTAAACGCGGTGTTTAATGGTTGTTAGCTTTAGCATAGATTATTTTTTTATTTTTTTACGTAGCTATTTAGATGAGGTGATGCATTTTCTCATTACGTGTATTACCAAACCTGGTCGTGATGTCACGACAATTATACCATCATTTTTATTGTCCGTTTTAAATAAAAATGTTAATTATTTTGTTCAGTAATGTGAAGCTATTTGTCATCACGTTTTGCATCCACTTAACGTTGACAAACTGGGAAAAGCTCAAACATGTACATTGTTTTTAACTAACAAAGTGAGAAGATTTTTCTGGTCCTCAATTTTTGCACGTGTTAGTGAAAGTGGAGGATGTGTGTATTTATTTTTTATTTTGTATTACAGGACATGCACTAAAGGATGACAGAGTGTCAAGAGCAAGAAGCTGCTGGGGCACTTCTCCCACAGTTGGAAGAAGGCAGCAGCAATGACTGAAGCACAGAGGGAGCTCAAACTTCCTGGACACAGCCTCATCACTGAATGTCCAACAAGATGGGGATCCCAAAAAATGATTACCAGGATGCTAGAGCAGCTCAAAGCCATTTCTCATGTGCTGTCAGGTGACTGTTATGCACGCTCCCTTATCCCAACCTGGCAGGATATTGAGGTGTTGGAGTCTGTTCACAAGGCTCTGCATCCTGCTGTTACATACTGACTGTTGCGTATAATGTTTACATTATTGTTCCAAGAGGTTTTTTTTTTAAACATCTAAAACATTTAATAAGAACATAATACTAGATTATTTTGTGTTCACCAAGTTTGAATTCCCAGAATGAGTTGGTTAAAGCAGATT
>JBBPBX010025821.1:16339-29310 GCA_038048925.1 Garcialebias charrua
GTGCTACTTTTGTTTTTGATCATTCATCTACGTGTGATTTGAAAATGCATGAGAAAACTGTTTGCAATCAGCTACTGTACTGTGTTTTGTTAGTTACTAGATGTCCCTGCACGAACATGAACCGAGGCATGTTGAATACATAAAATCAATCCTATTAGGAAAAAGGCTGAGAATAATTTCTATTTTTTGTGTTTTAAAAAGTGATTCACAGCCTTTTCAAATTTCTGTGATACAACACAGAGATACTCTGTTATGGACAGCATGTGACAAACAAGCACATATTGATTAACTGAACACCTGATCTGTCTCACTGCTGCTCACTGATTCATAGTGACTGAATGAGCTCTGATTCATTTGCTGTTTGTTCTTATGGGCTGCGATCACATAACTGCTTTACTTATTCTAATGAATGCTTCCATCTTCCCTGCTTCTCGCTGCATTTTAGGACTTCTTAATGATCAATAACAGCAAACAGGTGAGTTCACTTACAGTGTGGCAAAAATAGTGTCATTTTGGTGTTAAAAAGACTGTTTTTATGTTTCACTGTGTGCTGCTTTCTTGTGTTCACCATCATTCTTTAAGATGTGTGCTTTGTGACGACTTCAAGGCTTTCTACTTTCTTCAACTTGTCATTTGTTTGTTACTGTGACTTATACAAAATGTGTTTTCTGTTTTTGCAATAAAAATAAAACAAAGCTCTGATGTAAAATTATAACTCCTAACAGAAAGAGGCGGAAGACGACACGTTGAACTCCAGAAAAGTCAAGGAGCTGTCAGTCATTGATGGTCGCCGAGCTCAAAACTGCAACATCCTCCTCTCTCGGTACGTTCAACAATAATCTTATGCAAAACTGAAGCAGTACAACTTGTGATGCGTTTGATCTGACTTAATGCAAACTGCAGATTGAAGCTTTCAAACGAGGAGATCAAGAGAGCCATTCTAACGATGGACGAACACGAGGACCTTCCCAAAGACATGCTGGAGCAGGTACAGCGCCTGAACATAACTACAGTGCCTTGCGAAAGTGTCTGGCCCCCTTGAACTTTTCAACCTTTTGCCACATTTCAGGCTTCAAACATAAAGATATAAATTTTACATTTTTTGTGAAGAATCAACAACAAGTGGGACACAGTCGTGAAGTGGAATGAAATTTATTGGATGTGTCAAACTTTTTTAACAAATAAAAAACTGAAAAGTGGGGGGTGCAATATTTTTCGCCCCCCTTGTGTTAATACTTTGTAGCGCCGCCTCTTGTTGCAATTACAGCTGCAAGTTGCTCGGGGTATGTCTATCAGTTTTGCACATCGAGAGACTGAAATTCTTCACCATCCTTCCTTGCAAAACAGCTCGAGCTCAGTGAGGTTGGATGGAAAGTGTTTGTGATCAGCAGTCTTCAGGTCTGGACTTTGACTTGGCCGTTACAACACCTGGATGCTGGTGAAGATTCTCAGTCGTCCAGGACATGATAAAATCAAAAAAGGCGTTCAATACTGGATCAACTGGACTTTATTTGTTGCAGAAAACGTTTCGACTTCTGTCCAGAAGTCTTTTTCAATTCTGAATGAATGGAAGCTGTGAGAACGAGAAGTTTTATACAAGCCACGCACCAACATATGAAATTGGAAACTGAAATAACACCACAAAATACCTAACATGCCCATTCTATTTAAATTGACAAAACAACACATCACACCTGGGGGTTTGTAACACATACATGTAAATTGAAAGATCACACCTTAACAGTAGGAGGTTCCCTTGAGGTTTTGTCAATTTAAATAGAATGGGCATGTTAGGTATTTTGTGGTGTTATTTCAGTTTCCAATTTCATATGTTGGTGCGTGGCTTGTATAAAACTTCTCGTTCTCACAGCTTCCATTCATTCAGAATTGAAAAAGACTTCTGGACAGAAGTCGAAACGTTTTCTGCAACAAATAAAGTCCAGTTGATCCTGTATTGAACGCCTTTTTTGATTACAACACCTGGATGTTTATTTGTGAACCACTCCATTGTAGATTTGGCTTTATGTTTTGGATCATTGTCTAGTTGGAAGATAAATCTCCATCCCAGTCTCAGGTCTCTTGCTGACTAAAACATGTTTACTTCCAGAATGGTCATGTATTTGGCCCCATCCATCTTCCCATCAATTCTGACCATCTTCCCTGTCCCTGCTGAAGAAAAGCAGGCCCAAACCATGATGCTGCCACCACCATGTTTGACAGTGGGGATGGTGTGTTCAGCTTGCTTTTACGCCAAACATATAGTTTTGCATTATGGCCAAACAGTTTGATTTTGGTTTCATCTGACCAGAGCACCTTCTTCCACATGTTTGATGTGTCTCCCAGGTGGCTTGTGGCAAACTTTAAACAACACTTTTTATGGATATCTTTGAGAAATGGCTTTCTTCTTGCCACTCTTCCATAAAGGCCAGATTTGTGCAGTGTACGACTGATTATTGTCCTATGGACAGACTCCACCTCAGCTGTAGATCTCTGCAGTTCATCTAGAGTGATCAAGGGCCTCTTGGCTGCATCTTTGATCAGTCTTCTCCTTGTTTGAGATGAAAGTTAGAGGGACGGACAGGTCTTGATAGATTTGCAGTGGTCTGATACTCCTTCCATTTCAATATGATTGCTTGCACAATGCTCCTTGGGATGTTTAAAGCTTGGAGAATCTTTTTGTATCCAAATTCGGCTTTAAACTTCTCCACAACAATATCTCGGACCTGCCTGGTGTGTTCCTTGGTCTTCATGATGCTCTCTGTGCTTTAAACAGAACCCTGAGACTATCACAGAGCAGGTGCATTTATACGGAGACTTGACTACACACAGGTGGATTCTATTTATCATCATCAGTCATTTGGGACAACATTGGATCATTCATAGATCATCACTGAACTTCTGGAGTGAGTTTGCTGCACTGAAAGTAAAGGGGCTGAATAATATTGCACGCCCCACTTTTCAGTTTTTTATTTGTTAAAAAAGTTTGACATCCAATAAATTTCCTTCCACTTCAAAATTGTGTCCCACTTGTTGTTGATTCTTCACAAAAAATTACAATTTTATATCTTTATGTTTGAAGCCTGAAATGTGGAAAAATGTTGAAAAGTTCAAGGGGGCCGGATACTTTTGCAAGGCACTGTAGATGTGGCGTGTGAGGTTGGCTTTGTTAAATTAACTCCTGCTGCAGTTTGTAAAGGAAAAACAGGCAAACTTCATGTGTAAATAGCCTCTTTTTGCTCCTTCAGCTGCTGAAGTTTGTTCCAGAGAAGAGCGATGTGGATCTCCTGGAGGAGCACAAACACGAGCTCGATCGAATGGCCAGACCTGACCGCTTCCTTTACGAGATGAGCAGGTAGGTCACTCTTCTGAGTTCTGCATCTAACGTTCACTCCGCGCTGTCAGCTGCAGGTCAGCGCAGATCAAACGTGCTGACAAACAATAGTCTTTGTTTCAGCGAGAGCTGATAAATGCTGTGACACATGGCTTTCTACTTAGCAGAGAACAATAGCCATTTGATAGAATCCTGATTTCTAAATTAGGCTGGAGAATAAATAGAAGCAATAATAAGTTAAAAATATCTTTGTATTGTAACTGTTTTTTCAGATTAAAAAAACTGAGCAAACCTGTTATAAGTAGGCCACAAAAAACAGCAATAATAATAATAATATTAATACATTTTATTTGTAGGCGCCTTTCTTGGTACTCAAGGTCACCTTACATCAAGCATAAAAACAGACATATTATATTTACACACAGTAAAAAGGTTAGGAGACGCCAGATTCAGAGACTGGCTTCAGCCAACAGCGGAGAGGCTTGTCTGTAAAAAGAAACAGGAAGGCTGCTCGTTTCTCCGAAATTTAACAAGAAAAGCACCTAAACAATTGTTTGTTAGCTCGAAATTATAGCAGAGGTGTGTTTCAGTCTATCATTTGCTTAATAAATGTACTTTAATGGTCAAATTCACCGGGGTGTTGCAGCTGTTTTGATGGTTCCAAGCAGAGAGCATAATGAAGGTGGGGAGAATAGGGCAGGCAGATTGAGTCAGTTAGCTAGTGAAGATTCTCAGTCATCCAGGACATGGTAAACTTTAAAAAGTGCAAGAAAAACAAAAACAATAAAGTATAAAGTATAGTATGATAAATAAAGTCCAGTTATTTTGTCTTGAACTTTTTTGACTTTGTCATTATAGCCACGTTTTCCTATTACATGATACAACCGCCAACCTCATGCCATACACCTGTTACTACTCTGCTGCCATAAAGTACTGCTGTTTTTTTGTTTGTTTTTTCCCAGTCAGAATGAATGGAAACGGTCTTATCTCTGTCAAAAAACTGTTTATAAATATGGGAAAAAATCTATAAATACAGGGAACCCCCGACCTACGACCCCATCGACCTGCGAACCACGGGACCTACGAACATATCATATTTAATAAAAATATGAATTTAAAAAAAAAAAAAAATTTTTTTTTTTTTTTTTTTGTGTTTAAATGTTCTTAATTTCATGTGTACATCACTTTGTTGCAGCTCTGGTTGTTTTAAAGGCTTTATAAATAATAATTATGATAAAAAAGATCATTTCTGATCATTTTTGAGCAATTTTTGAGCAATCTTGGGCAACAGGAAGTAGGTCTTCAGTTTACACGGTCACAAATTAATGTAGAACACCGGACGCTATTTTAGGTTCAGTCACTGGGGTCTCCGGTCACAAATTAATGTAGAACACCGGACGCCATCTTAGGTTAGCTGCCGAGAGCCGGACGAAGACTGGTGACCAGGATGGCTTCATATGGATTAATTACTAGCTGGAAACGTCTCTGTGAACTTTGTGGATGTCTCAGGCAGCAGCGGATTTATCGCCGATCGTGCCAGGCCGCCGTGCGAACACCTCCGGCCGGCCTGGCTACACCTCCGGCCTGGCTAGCTCCAGAGCTAACACTGGAGCTAACACGGGAGCCGGCCTTTTGAACACTGGTGACCAGGATCGCATCATATGGATTAATTACTAGCTGGAATAGCTCTGTGGACGTCTCAGGCTGGAGCAGCAGCTGCAGATTGATCGCGCCGCCGCTCCAACACTAGCTCATGGCTTGGCTAGCAGAAGCTAGCCAGCTAGCTAACACAGGTCTGGAGCAGCTGCGGTGGCTTGCCGGCCCCCGCGCTGCTTGGCCCGAAAACAATCAACGCATGGCAACCTATGTCGGCTTTGACCATCTCAAAGTAAGAAAATATATTTTTATTTATTCTGTAAATGTGAATAGCAATGTTTAACATTACAGTACACTACTTTACATGCTTAAATGTGTGCGCGCGCTCCGTTAGCATGATAAATAAAGGTTGAATGAATGAATGAATGAATAATTTTTTTTTTTTAATATAATTTTCACCCCCTACCTACGAACGGATCGAGCTGCGAACGGTTCTTAGGTCCCAAACTCGTTCGTAGGTCGGGGGTTCCCTGTATGTCACTTCGGCCTGTAAGTCGCAGGACATGTAAATTATGCAAAAAAACTGTGACATACAGGCTGAAAAATACAATAGTTATTTTTCTCCCTCTCTTTTTGAATTGTGCACGTTTTCAGTGTTGAATTATTTTAATTAAACTGTTCTGTTTTCAAGTTTACGGTTTTTCGTTTGCCATTAGAGATAGGTTGTGTGTGGGAACATTTAAATAACTTTTTGTCAAATATTAAGTAGGTCAGTGCTTTTATTGAGGCAAGAAGCAACTTGATGTATCCCGTAATTGTTATAAAACTACATTTACTACCATAGTTTAGGAAGAAAATGACAGTAATCTATCACTTTACAATTAGTTGCTCTGAACTGAAATACAAGAGATTGCCGCTACTGTTGCAGCTCAGTGTCATGATGGTATTAAAAAACGTTGTGATGGTATTAAAAAGGTATTAAATTTAACTTAAGAATTTCTGTATAACTGTATACCCTGAATGATACAAGCAGCTGAATTTTAGACCAGTTGTAATTTATGGAGGTTTTTTTGTGGTAGGCCAAAAAGAAGAGAATTACAATAATCTAAATGAGAGGTGACCAGACTACTGTAACAGAGTATAAGACGCTAAAGACAGCTAATGGACTTTGCTACAGTGTAGTTATAGGAATATACAGTTTTTAGAAAAGATAACAATAACATTTTGAAGTAAAACAAAAAAGCGATACATTCTTTCATAGTGGACTGGAGGACAGATGCCAGTTTGGGATTCATAAACCTCATAGTCTGTAGTTTCATGTTTCTTATAAACTTTGCCAAACATAAGCTTTATTTTATTTCAGAATAAACCACTATCAGCAAAGACTGCAGTCGTTATACTTCAAAAAGAAGTTTGCAGAGAGAATCGCTGAGATCAAACCCAAAATTGAAGGTACGATATGCATTTTTCACACAATTATTGATTTAGAACAATCAATGTGATATTTACAACACCAAACAACTGTGTATTTATAAAACAACAACTTTGACTTTATTTCGTTTTAGCTTTGACCAAGGCGTCCAAGGAGACGTTACACAGTAGAAACCTGAAGCAGCTGTTGGAGGTGGTGCTGGCTTTTGGAAACTACATGAACAAAGGTCAGAGGGGCAACGCTTACGGCTTCAAGGTGTCTTCACTCAACAAGATCGCTGATACCAAATCCAGTATCGACAAGTAAGATTCTGAGCCGTAACATCCAAACTGTGTAGATTTATAAATGGCATCAAGAATCGTGAATTATTCTGCTGAAGCTCCATGCGTTTCTTTTTGTCTGAACTTTTGTAATAACAGCATAGTGCCTGGTTGACACTTTCTCATCTCACTGTGATTACAAAAACTCAGAAACATCACTCTGCTGCACTACCTGATCACCATCCTGGAGAAGAAATATCCCAAAGTCCTGACGTTCCAGAACGACCTGCAGAGCATCTCGGAGGCAGCCAAAGTCAAGTAGGTGATGCTTGGAGGAGTTTTTCCCCATTACAGGGAAAACTGGAGGACACAAAGGCGTGTGCAGTCAATAAAAGTATAAAATCTGAAAGAGTTGATCTTGTCCGCATATTAAATCTTTTTTCTTTTGTTTCTGAATCATGTTTACCTCTTCATGTTCTAACTGCTCGTAAATTTTTGAGAAGTGACGTCAGTTTTGGCTGAACCGTTACTTTTGTCACAAGTTCAAAGAGTAGAGCTGATTTTATCTTTCTGGAGGATACAGTTGGGAATCTCTGCCATCTGCTGTTAATTTCCTTGTTGTATTTTTAAAGACAGTCCTTTCATTCTGTAGACAATAAGGAACTTTCCCTCTTTCAATGCAGCATGACGGAGCTGGAAAAAGATATCGGAAACCTACGCAGTGGCTTAAAAAGTGTTGAGAGCGTGAGTCATAAAGATTTATTTGGCAATTCATGTTTGTTTTTTGTACCGTTTTAAATTGTATGTCCCTTCCATCACATTTTTCAAGTGTCTTCTGTGCATTTCTGCTTCTAGGAGTTGGAATACCAAAAGAAACGACCACAAGATCTTGGTGACAAGTTTGTATCTGTAGTGAGCCAGTTCATCACGGTGGCCAGCTTCAGCTTCTCCGATGTGGAGGACTCTCTGACAGAAGCCAAAGAACTGGTGAGTCTGGTGAATCGAGCTGCGGCGTTTCAGCAGAACTCTATCAGAGCAGACAGGACTGCATTGCTGTCACTCAAACACCCAGGAGCTGAGCGTTTGCTCTCCTCGCAGCTGTTTCTACATGTGCCGTTGACCCCGTCTGTGTGGAGAACAGCAGGGGGCGAAACCTTTCAGCTTCCTGCTGCAGCATCACTCGCACTTAGCTGGTCAGCCTGCTTGCTGCCATGTAGAGTGCATGTGGAAGAGTGAAGGCAGCACAAACAAGAGTACGGTTTCACACAGCGTGCGCCTCGTGATTTAAGAGCAGCCGATTACACCTGCCAGCTGTGGAAACATGTCATTTGTAGATGAATTTTCTCAAAATAAATGTAGCACAAATGCAAAAGCATCATTAAAGAACAATAAGAAACATGGAAAATTTAAAATGTTCACGTCGATTAAGAGCTTATACAGTATCCTAATATTGGTTTTCTGTTTGTCTTCCTGCAAGGCCAAAGCTGAGCCTTTTTGAGCATCATGCAACAACCATTAGATTTTGTTAATCATTTACCCACGGTTTGTGTTTACAGTAGCCCTCTGTTCTACTCGCTGGGAACGAGAGCTCAGTGCTTTTGTTTTGTTAACATGTGCATAAAAACAAGCATCAGGATGCAAATAAAACCAGGAACGTCTCAAAAATACTATTTTTTTAAATAAAAACTTTAAAAGGGACATACCGTAACTAAACTGACTTCTTTAAGCTCATCTGATGGATTGTGTCACAGAGCTGCTGTAAAAACATTTTTTGAAACATGGTCTCGGCAGGGGCGTAACTTTAGGTCTAACATTGGGGGGGTTGTGATTAACAATAAACACGAAAAAATTGTACACTATACGCTTCAGTGTTTAATACGCGTCATCTCTTCTTCTTCTTCTTCGATGGTGTTTACTGGCAGTTTACAAACTCAGTGCATTACCGCCATCAACTGGACGGAGATGTAATTCAAGAGTCTACTTTCAACAAAAAATAAATAAATTAATTAATTAATTAATTAATTAAAATAAAATTAAATCCTTTCAGCTAATTTTGTAACTTTCAAATATTTAACAAATGCTTTAGTTATAACCTGTGACTGATTTTTCTTCAATAAAGTAACCATTGTCACCGAACTCCCCATTACCCTTTCCAGTGCCTTCCTCTCTTTATTATATTTCTTACAATAAATCAACACATGTTCCACTCCTTCCAGTACCCCACAATTAGAGCAGTCACCTGATGGATGTTTTCCTATTATCTTTAGACCACTATTTAATGTAGTGTGCCCAAGCACTTTGAGATTTTTATTAATGAAAAGTGCGGTATAAATTGAATTTATTATTATTATTATTATTATTAATCCTCAACTTAATCCATACTTCCTCTCTCCTAGACATTAAACTACTATCGTCACTTAGGAGTACCTCCTTCTGTATGTTATGTAAATGTCTTCCTCTTTCCTCTAAATCCCACCTCTCCTGCCACATATCATTTATTTTATCTTTAACAATTATTTTTATTTCTGCTTTACTTAATGGGACATCATATTCAATTTCTCTTGCTGTATACGCGTCATCTCCACGCGACGCGTCAGCTTTGTCCTGATCAAGATGGCGGCGACAGGACCCAGCTAGTACGAAGAACTTCACAAAGAAACACGGTAAAAACAATTATTTCTTTGCGAGAAAAAATATATTACTAAGCTGACTTTATAGAAGACGTGTTCTTGAGTTTAACTAAATGTTCAAATCGGCTGGATTTAAAAAAAAAAGTTCGCTGATTTTTATGCAGGCGCCAGGCGGGTCAAACCGGACGCTTTCTTTCTTTAAATTTAGCTAAATAAACGCTTAAAAATATACAGTATTTCTTCGCTGACTTATGGGTGATAGTAGACGTACTCCTGAGTTTGACGAAATGTTCAAATCAGCTGGATTTAAAAAAAAAAAGTTCGCTGAATTTTATGCAGGCGCCAGGCGGGTCAAACCGGAGCTTTGTTTCTTTAAATTTAGTTAAATAAACGCTTAAAAAATATATTTCTTACCTCACTACAGCAGATGGGCTCCTGAGCTGAACCAAATGTGAAATCAGCTTGATTTAAAAATCCGCGGTGTGGTTTATGAGTGGTATCTTGCAAACAAAAACAGCGAACCTCACAGCTAATAGCAGCTACATCCATAGCAAGGGGCGGGCAGCGACAGAGTCAGTCCGACCAAAGGAGGCCTTTTTCGAACACATGCATGTAGAAACTTCTGGGCAACTTCATGAGCAGCTCCGTGACTCACGTGACTTCCTGTAGCCGGTGAGATGGGTGATACCAAATTATTTGCATGGGAGGGGGTCAGTCCTCAGGGAGTTTGTTAAAAACATGCAGCAATTTTACTAAAAAATTTGAATGAATAAAGAAAATCAATTATTGATGTAAGATATGTATAATGACGAAATGATTTCATTTTATTGGGGGGGTTAAATGACCGGATCAAATTATTGGGGGGGTCAAAACCCCCCTAACCCCCGTGTAAATTACGCCTATGGGTCTCGGCACAACCTCACATCTGGATGTCCCTATTTTTAACTGACTCTGCAAAACACTCAACAAACACGTTGGGTTAATTTGGGCCCTGGCTCCAGTCTCAGACCTCTGCTCTAATCAGTAGCCGGTCATATCTGGGTTAACTTGGGCTTCAAAGCCACAACGGCTGCTGCCATTTCAAAGAGCTGAATCCTAATGAGCCTCCTGTAAAACAGTAAGACGACAGAAAGACGTGTCTGCTGAGTCCTGCTGTGAATTTAACCCCATGTGCGCTTCTTTATGTGTTCCTCTTCCCTTTGCTCCCACAGTTCCTCAGGGCGGTGAAGCACTTTGGGGAAGACGCCGGCAAGATGCAGCCGGATGAGTTTTTTGGCATCTTCGACCAGTTCCTGCTGTCGTTCTCGGAGGCTCAGCAGGAAAACGAGAACATCAGAAAACGCAAAGAGGAGGAGGAGAGAAGGGCCAAAATGGAAGCTCAGGTGTGTGGATTACTGAGCTCAAACTGTACACAAGCGATGCAGTTTCTTGAAACAAGACAGCAGACTTATAATCATTTATTTTTCATATTTTAGTTATAAAAACATTACAGTATCCAGAAAGCTGCTACTAAAAAGTAGCAACTAGCTTGGCTGGAAACACTGAAATCGTCTCATCGGCTCTGTTCAAACGTTGCATCTAAGAACCAACACCTCTACAACAAATCAGGGGTTTTAAAAGTCCAACAGTGGACTTTTGTTTGGTTAAGCCGGTAGAATTATAACTACGTTTAATTCCATAAACATCTAGTGAGATTTTTTTTTTTCCGATTGACCACAAAAAAATGAAGTTCTTCTGAAAATGTAATGGCCCTCATGCACGAAAATGTTCTTATTCTAATCCTAAATTTCTCCTACGTTTGTTCGTACGAAGCGTTCGTACGAACATGCCACGTCAGAACCAACAAACTCTTCTATCCACAGGAAAAGCGTGTAAACGGGCTGCTTAAAGGTGATGAATTCCACCTGTTCTACTCACCTGCGCGTGCTCGCGTGAAGTAATTTACATAATTTCCACCCCTCAAAACACCATATAAGGCCACGCTTCCTGCCTTCTGACAGCAGGAAGTGTCCATTCATTCAAACACATGAAGTAAAATGAGGAACTTCACGCGTTCGGAGATCTGCTCTCAGTCGCGCTGTGGCTACCCCCCCCCCCTGCAGGTGTCGGATGGTCAAATATCTTTAATGTTAGTGTAAAGTTTGTAAACAACTGTGTAGTTTCACTTATTCAGAAGAGCTGTGGCGCACCGCTGCCCCCCACCCCCCCGCAAGTGTCGGATGGTCAAATATCTCTAATTTTAGTGTACTGTGTTACATTATAGTTTCACTTATTCAGAAGAGCGCACCGCTACCCCCCCACCCCCCGCAAGTGTCGGATGTGTTTTTGAACAGAAGCATTTTAAAATGTCTCTAAACTACAGTTAACTTCATATTAATATTGTAGTGCATGCTGTGTGTCCCGTGGGTCGTACAGTATCAGAAATCAAGAATAAATGGTTTGATCTGAAAATGGCTTCAAACAAACGTCTCGCCGCAGCACGGACAGGAGGAGATCAGTCTGCGAGATGGATGGACAATACTGTAAATGCCACGCTGCAAGACGCGTGCCAACATGTTTTGCAGCACAAATGATGCGCGCACCTCCTGGTCAGCGCGCAACCACCACATTCTGCAGGTTATATTTCGAATCAGATATAATAATCTATTGCTCCGATGGTGTTTGGCACAAGATCAGTCTTAATTCGTACTTGTTCTGCGGCGGTGTATGGGAATTTTATGTACCTGGGTGTTAATATGAGGAGCGGCTTTGATGCGGAGCGCACGACTCACTGAAGCCTGCGCGACACACCAGACAAATTAAACTTAAAATTATAATTCTAATTCAAACAGAATAACCTATTGTCAAGAATAATTATGGTGCGTGATTTTTTTAAACTCTAAATATTTTCTAAATAACGACATATGAAGTTATTCGTGGAGAAGATCCGTCTGGATGACAGCAGACTGACGCTCCTAAATTATACGACAGCTCCGGACCACTCGTAAATTCTGTTCGTATCTGAATAAATTCGTAGGATACGAAAACATTGTTGGATGACACAAATGATCCTTAATCACTCGTACGAACAGGATAAGCACAAATCTGTGCGTACGAACGGTTTGTGCATGAGGCCCAATGTTTCCATACCTTCATACTCCAGAGGGACTCCTTCATTAAAGTCCCATGTGTTGTGTGTTACAGCTGAAAGAACAGAGGGAGAAGGAGCGGAAGGCCCGGAAAGCAAAAGCAAACGGCGAGGACGACGGGGGTGAGTTTGACGACCTGGTGTCTGCGCTGCGCTCAGGTGAGGTCTTCGACAAGGACTTGTCCAAGATGAAGCGTAATCGCAAGCGGCTCAACAACCAGAACTCGGACTCGGGCAGGGAGCGACCGCTCGCAAAGCTCAACTTCTAGACGTCGTCCATCGTTTCTGCCCGCTCCTTTCCCTCTGCACGGGTTTGTCTTCAGGTCGAAGTGACCCGCACATTCCTCTGCACCCTCATCCTCTACCACCCAGCTCGGCTCGAACCAACCACGACCTCGCTGCGGAGCCTCAAACACTAAACGCTTTAGACTCTATCCTCTTAGTTGTTGATGTGAGACAGAGCAGAAGCCAAAAGTTGATCGAGTTTCACCAAATCCCCTCAGATGGTTCAGGTGAGGCTGCCATGCTGGAAAAAAAAAAAAAAGAGCGTCCCTCCAGGCGTGGGATTCGCTCACGATTGTTGAACAGGTTTTGT
>JBBPBX010025822.1:0-24539 GCA_038048925.1 Garcialebias charrua
TTATTTACCTCATTATATACCTTATTATTTACCTCATTACATACCTTATTATTTACCTCAGTTATACGTGAACAAAATTGTCGTCGGACCTGCAATCAGCTGGAAATTATTTGGTAATGCTTTTTCCATGTCTTTTGTGTATGTGTGTGTGTGACTTCAGCTTACTATAACAGCACCACCAAAGTGGCGGTGAAGACGCTGAAGCCTGGCACCATGACTCCAGAAGCTTTCTTAGAGGAGGCCAATGTGATGAAGACGCTGCACCATGAGAGGCTGGTTCGGCTCTACGCTGTCATCACCAAGACAGAACCAATCTACATCATCACTGAATTCATGGCAAATGGTATCTGCACTCTTGTTTACTGTGGATGATTTCATCAGGGACAGGATTTGAGTCATTGCATTAGAGTGAGGTCAGCTTCACTAAGAAGGGTTCATTTGGATTATTTTGGAGTGGGGTTATGTGGAGATGGTATCTGTAGTCAGTATGCGGTTGGCAGTAGATAGCAGACTGAAACAACTTTAATTAGTAGAATCAGGGAGAAATTAAATTCTCTGAAGAATCTAGATAACATCTTGTCTGAATGAGGCCAGTATTAAAGTATACATCTTCACTTTTTTCCAAAAAACTCAAATCTTAAAGAGGTACTCAACTCACTGTGAAACGGTAGCTCCGCCCCCAGACCAGATTAAAAAACCTCATGAAAATGGGAGTGTCGAGAGACAAGGAGTGAAGGAGGTGGGTGGTTGTGCTGCGTTCATGCCCCCTCTAGCAACAAACTAAAACCAACTAAAACTCCAGCAAACAACTTAAAGCAAGCAGCAACAAAGAATAATTATATAGATGTATTTATCCATTCTCACCCGATCTATCTACCACAAGGTTTTCCGTAACCAGGGATTGAACCTGGGTCTTTCGGATACCAAACCTGTACCTCCACCACTTCCCCAACTTGGCATTCAGGCATTAGTTGTCCATCGCACAATAAGAAAACAAATACAACCAAATAGTTTTGATGAGGTGAAAAGTATTCTTAAAATAAATAAGTTAAAATACACAAATAACTAGTGCCATTCCAAAAACTATAATATGCTTTGCTGCAGTTCTTTTCCGGAGTGCAATGTACCACTTCCATATAAGTGAACTGCAGCGAGGACCTTCTCATCTCTGCAGGGGATTGGCTCTGCTTGAACCACTTTTGTGACGTCAGAGTGTACAAGACACGTCAGAGTGAACAGTCCTTGACCAATAAGAAGATTAAGGTGCAATAACCTCTGTTCAACCCATAGGACTACCGTAAACACATTTTTTAGACCAGATATTGCTGATTTAAACAAATACGCACATAAACATGAAAATTAACACAGACATAGTGCTATACAACATTTTACACACATTCTAGGGAGTTTATCAGATTAAAAAAAAGTTAATTTGGAGTTTAGTTCCTCTTTAAAGACATGACATCAGTTAAAGTAAATACGGTTTTATTGTTGATTTTTTTTTTTAAACTACCTTAGTTTTACCGTAGATCATTATTCTGCCCTGTTAGGTCTTAAACATGTTCATTTTACACTATCGTTGAATCAGCTGCACAATAGCTTTTCGCTCAGGCGTCTAAAGATTTCACTACAGGCTAACTGGTGGCAACAACGTCCTGATTTATAAACTGTGAATTAAAAAGAAGAAGAAGAAACATTTCTCACTTAAAGAAACTGGTCCAGATGACATAATTTAACCTTTTTGTTGTTGTTGTTGTTTACCTAGATGATTGAGTTTACAAACCTTTTTCTGAACCACTTTGGCCTTGGTTGTCCTCAGGCTGTTTCTGGGAGAAGCAAGTCGGCTTCTGTCATAAAGCATTTGATCATTCTACATGTTGATTGATTGTTTTGGACAGATGAGGCCTTTTTGTATGTGTTAAAAGCCAGTTTTCTGGGAATTCATCGATAGGCTGGCTTGAAACATGAGTGAGTGCTATTTGTGGGATAGATCTGGGTTGGCAGGCCACAGACTGATGAAGTCTTTCAGATGAAAGACGAAACATTTCTCCCTTAAAGAAACTTCTCCAAATTACACAATTTAACCTTTTTTGTTTTTAACTTCAAGTTGTTTTTGTCTGGACTTTAACATATCTGTGGATTTATGGGGTTAAAATATAATCTAAATGTGGATAACAGCTAATCTTTTCAAAACAAGCGTCCATGTTTCCTCCTTTTTATTCGGCTTAACTCTGGTCATCTTCAATTGCTGAGGGTCCGGGACCCTAACAAAGCGGTACAGATTATTACATTCACACCACACTGACTTTAGCATTGAGCCTACAGCAGAGTAGGTGTGAAACCATGAATCATAAGCTACGACTTAAACTCATTTGGCAATAAGTGTTTAAAAAAATAACAATAACAGACCAGACACAGATATGATCTTCAGTGTAGATTTTTTAATACTCTATATTATACATATTTTAATTTATATGTATCACATGATAATTTTCTTCTTCTTTCTGCACCCTTTTCAATCAACTTGTTTTCTTTTTGATGCATTTGTTTTGTTTCTTTTAAACGAATGAATAAATAAATAAATGAATAAATACAGAATTTACAAAGGTGAAATAAGTTTCAAAGAAGTGTTTGTATGAACTGATGATAAAGATTTAAGATTTGAGTTATTTAAGGTGACAAAATGTTGCTTGGAATGTGACCCAAGTTTAATTACCTGTTAGCATGACTGCTAATAGATTAACTTTTTATTGATTTTTCCAAACTTAAGATAATTTAGTCCATCTACCGCAGGTAAGATGTTGTTGACTGAAAAAAACCACTCTACAGAACTCTACTTGAAAAATCTAAACTATTCCTTTGAAAGGAAAAGACTGAACAACAACAACCAAGAGTATTTAGTGGCAAACAGCTGGAATCACTGTCTTGTTTCTTTACTGAAAGTAAAAAAATGCAGCATACTGATGCACACAGTCACACCTGGACAAAAATAGAATTTCCTGTTTTGTATTATTTTTAGGAAGCCTTCTAGACTTCTTAAAAAGCGACCCAGGATGCAAACTGCAACTACCCAAGCTTATTGATTTCTCAGCACAGGTGAGATTTTTTTATTCTTCTGTGTTTGTATGTATATATATATATAATTTTTGGCTAACGTTACAAGCCTCGTGTCCTTGCTCTGTTTCAGATAGCAGAGGGCATGGCATACATAGAGAGGAAGAATTATATCCACAGGGACCTGAGGGCTGCAAATGTCCTCGTGTCCGAGAGTATGCTGTGCAAAATAGCCGACTTTGGGTTGGCAAGAATCATCGAGGATGACGAGTATTCTGCCAGAGACGGTAAATGTTGGGAACAACAGGAGTGTGTGGTCATTTTTGTGTGTAAGACGTGTTCCTAACAATGATGAGTCACTTTCCAGACTGCTTGTGAAGAAATGAAACTTAAAAACTTTTTTGAACAGGCAACTATGTTAGGTGTCAAAACAGACCCTTGTGGTTTCATGTCGTCTAACTTTCAGTTGATGTGCACCACAATGACCAATGCCTCTAAAAGCCACACGTTGCACTTCACTTTGTTCTCGTGCCATGTCAGGCAAGGAGTTATTAAAATATTAGTTTAGGTTTTATGAAGTTGTTTTTTGTCATAAAGTTATTAACAGTTATTATCTTACCTGTTGTGGATAGGTTCTTTGAACTACCTGACATTTAAGAAACAGAGGTTAATTCAGACTAGAATGAAATGTTCACAGTGAGCCTGAGCAGAACCAAGAACAAAGAAATTCAAACAACTCCTATCGCAACATTTTTTACATTTCATATGAATTCTAATTTGTTTAAAAGGAAAGTCCTGTCATTTTCATATTAGGCTATTATTTCTTTTGAATTATATGGTTTTGGCAAGTGCAAATCGTAGCAGCTAGATTTAATATATTTTACAAAGTAACTGTAGTTTGCTCCAATCCACAACAACCTTGGGGTAGTTAAGAGTTAAACTATCTGTCAAGTCAGAGCTCCTCAGTACTGTTCCAAACTGAGGTGGTTTAACAGCTGCCAACAAGTGATGTACAGTATATATTTTTTTTTTTCATTAATTGTTCTTTTTATTCTTCACAACTTACACCAATTAAAGCATTGTACCAATGTGAGCTGCACAAAAAAAGGGGCGGCCGTGGTGTAGTGGTAATGGCAGTCGACCCCTGATCGGAAGGTTGGAGGTTCGAATCCCGCATCCGCCCACCATGTGTCGTTGTGTCCCTGGGCAAGACACTTAACCCCGAGTTGCTCCCGGTAGGTCTGGATGGCGCCTTGCAAGGCAGGCTACCACTACCGGTGTATGAATGTCTGAATGAATGGGTGGATGGCTGGTATTGTAAAGCGCTTTGGGGCTCCTCACAGGGGGCTGGAAAGCGCTATATAAATAAGCTCCATTTACCATTTACCATTAATTTAAATAATTAGAGTTTTGAAAGAAATACAGAATTTGAGCTACAATTTAAACGTAAAAGAAATGTAAAAATAAAAATAAAAACACAACGTTTACTGTTGACTATAGTGTGGTGACATAGTGAGATGGAGAAAGGGTAAAAAAAAATTTACATCTTTGAATGAATGAGTGAAGAGGTGGCTTCTACAAGAAAAATAAAAAGTCAAACATGTTTGGTACCACTAGGAATCTTACTGCCAACAGCCTAAACTGAACCAGTGAAGCGTAAAAGGGTCTTTAAAAAGCCCAAAGGTCCCTCAGTAGAGCCTCTGAAGTCTGCAGACTGGAGAAAGTACATGAAGAATGAAAGTCTCAGCAGCACCAGCTGTCAGGCCTTTATGGTAGACCAGCTGGATGAAAACACAACGAGCAACCTGGCTGGAGTTTACCGGTACAAAAAAAAGCATTTAAAATCGGACCTTTCTGAATGGTTAGCAAAGCATACATCTAAATTTACCATCTGAGTTGTAACAAAACATTTTTTACTTTGTTGATATGAGTTATTCAACCCATGAAGAGTTTTAATTCAGACCAAATAAAAAATGGCTGGATTTGTTTTGGAGGCAGACAGATCTATTTTTGTGTCATAAAAGAAACCTGTCTGATCACTGATCTGGAACTAGTAGATACTGAAACTTCAGTAATGGAAATTTAAAATAAATGTGGTTACATATATAGAAATAAAACTTCCATGGCATATAGAACGGGCAAAACGGGTGTGGGGACTATGTGCAAGTATGTGTCATTTGTATAAATTAACCTCCGTATTTATTATAATAACAAATTTTATGTATGTTTTTCAGGTGCCAAATTTCCCATTAAGTGGACGGCTCCAGAGGCCATCAACTATGGCATCTTCACCATTAAATCAGACATGTGGTCCTTTGGAGTCCTCCTTTACGAGATTATCACATATGGGAAAATCCCATACCCAGGTACATACACTCAGTCTTCTGCGTGAAGTTTTGAAAGAAGGGATGAATGCATTAACTGTAAAAAGTTAAACAAAAGTGATGGTCCAGTTTGGATGTAATTTGGGAAACAGGCAGACCAGTGATGGGTATGTAAATGATTTGACTGACAAAGAGCTGGTACATTTGGAATGGTCGACAGAGGACACAAGTGGTGGCATTGCAGGTGCAGCAATTTTATTACGGAACAGATGTCAGTGCTTCCAACAGTCAGCAGACACAAAGGATGCCTCAAAGAATCAGTAGACAGCAGCACCAGCATTTGATGGAGGCACATTGAGTTTGCAAGAGGCTTGGTGGTTGTGTTGCACAACTGCCTGGCATGCTAGGCCAAGACAGAGCACACCAAGGATTGTTGTATTGTGTGTCAAGCATTACAGAGCCATGTGACATTTGGTCCAGGTAATCCAGAAGCAGGGAGTGCTTACAATACCCCATGTCCTCCCAAAACTGTGTTGACACTGTACTACAGGTTCGTTGTTCAAATGGTAGGCCGCCATTAACACCAGAGCAGAGATGGCTATATTTGGAGTGATGCTGGGAATTATGGAATGATGACAAGTGATGCCATAAGATGTCCTGCATTAAACCTTTGTTCTGCATCATTACATATGACTATCATGTGTAAAAGGTGGCATCAAGGAGAGAAAGTTTTGCTAATGTTGTAGAAAGATACATTGGTGCAACTCTTGCCATTGTAGTGTAGGGAGCCATGGACTATACCATACCATACCATTTTATTTATAAAGCACTTTAAACAGGAACAAGTCCACACCAAAGTGCTGAACAAACAAACAAGCAACAGGCACCACAGACAATGAAGTACAACACGAAAAACATAAAAACACTGCAGATCAAAATAAAACGATCAAACACCAATCAGCGGGTGTTGAAGGCAACAGAATAGTAGTGAGTTTTTAACCTGGACTTGAAAACTGAGAGGGAGGGGGCCTGTTTGATGAGCAGCGGTAACTCGTTCCAGAGTCTAGGGCCAGCTACAGAGAAGGCCCTGTCACCTCTGCGCTTAAGACGACTTTCTGGAACTGTTAAAAGTACCCGGTCCTCTGACCTCAAAGCACGTGGAGGGACTATGACTTCATTCCTTCTCTGGTAGGGATTCAGGGTTACTGACAGCACAGAGACATCATGTGCATAGGTCTTACCCCTCCTGAGACTAGGCCTGTTGCAATAAACGATAAATAAATTAATTGCATGAAAAATAAATTATTGACCTCATTTTCATTTATCGGCTTTATCGCTTTTTCGTGTGTCTCTCTTTCTACTGGATGACAAAAGGCTAAACTCTGGTGCTCTTCATTGAACCCTTCCTTTCTCTTTCCTCTTTAAAATCAATTTTAACCATCCAAAATCAAATTTTTGGATGGTTAAAAGCAGCTAAGCTGAGAAGCTAAGCTACGAGCTAACCTAACAGGACGACCTCTGGAAAAACCTCTGTCTTGTCGAATCTCCAAAATTCACGGTTGAAACTCGTGCCTTCGTCTAAAAAGTTCTTCTCTGCAAAAAGAAGCTGAAAATTTGTTTACTGGTTTTTATTAAAAGCTTTATGTAAAAAATGCTATGCTAAAGAGCTCAAACCACATCGAGCGTCCGCCATTTTCAAAGTCAAAAAAAGTCACTGTGTCTCAATTCAGGGGCTGCATCCTCATGAGGACCCAGCCTAGCTGGGCCGAGTAGGCCACGCACTCACAAGACCGGGTGGGCTGAGTGAAACTGCTGAAATGGGACGGTCTAGCCTTCAGGAGAGCCGGCATTGAAGTGGGTGGGGCGTTCTCTTGAAATGGGTGGGAAGTTCTTGTGTGCCGTGTGTGTGAATTCTGGGATAGCCTCCGTCTTGAAGGATTCACGAATGCATCCTTCGATTTCGGCAGGAAGTAGGCCGCATTCCTCGGCCGCATGAGGAGGAGTCTTCGAATTGGGACAGTCCTCCGCGCGGGGCAATGACGTATGCGGCCGACAAATGCGCACTCATGAGGATGCAGCCCCTGAATTGAGACACAGCCAAAGTCAACTTTGTCAAAACTGCAATATGTACGGGACATACACAGGATTGAAATTGCATTCCTCTCTGTCCCTCGGTGCAACAGTAAACATTTAAACACTAGAACACTAAAACATTTAATAAACATAAGCATAAAATGAAATAATAAAAGTGTAATACTGTCCTGAGTTTTTGCATAGTAGTTTTTGCATAGTAGTAGTACGAAAGTATGAAAAGTTACAACAACACTAAAACACTAAACATTTAATAAACATAAGCATAAAATGAAATAACAAAAGTGTAATACTGTCCTGAGTTTTTTGCATAGTAGTATAAAAGTGTAAAAAGTATATCTATAAAATAAAATGAAAGTTCTGGCATTGACATTTGTAATAGAGTGACAAAGCAGCATATGAAGTTTATGTACACAGTATATGTATGAGGTAGTTGATATTGGTATAGAGGTAAAGTGGCATATGTAATAAGGCTAGTAAAAAAAATATATATATATATATATATATATATATATATATATATATATTATATATATATATATATATCAGCAGTAGTGTAGATATAAAAAGTAGTGTAAATGTAAACAGTAGTAATAAATGTAAACAGTAGTAATGAATGTAAACAGTAGTAATAAATGTAAACAGTGAATGTAAACAGTAGTATGACTATAGGCAGTAATGTAATACAAACATTAGTGCAAATATAAGAAGTAGTGCAAACTGAATGAGCACATGACCGTGAGTTGAGTGAATAACCCGTTTTGATGACACAGAGTCCAGTGTTAAAATCTTTGTGTTGTGTGGTAATGTGTGAAAGTTTTTTGTGTTAAGGCAGTAGAAGTGGGAGGGAGGGCAGAGCAGGTAGAGAGTTAAGCATCCTGACTGCCTGATGAACAGAGCTGTCATTTAGTCTGCTGGTTCGAGCCTGGAGACTCCTCAGTCTCCTCCCTGAAGGCAACAGGCTGAAGCGGCTGTGTAGTGGGTGTGTGGGATCACCTGCCAGTACCTCCAAAAGGAGTATTTGGAGAGCTTGTACTCGCAGTTTTTAGCGCTGGATGTGCAGAGAGGAGCTCTGAAAAAGCTGCGGAACTTGGACTGGAGCATGCGATCCAGAATTATGAATCTACAAGCCAACATGTCCGTGAGTTTTTGCCGAGAGTTAGCCAAGCGTAGCTACCGGGCTAATCAAAGCTAACCGAGCTGGGTCACCGTAACCGGGTGCCGTAGCTGCGGAGCTGCGGGCTTCGTTAACAAATAAACCGGAAAAATACGCTGGTTGTTACGAAGAAACGCGGGCCGGCACGCTGGAGGTGCTTTGTTGCAGCGAAAGAAAACAACAAAGCTGGGAGTGGTGGCTTCAGACTACAAGCTAACGCTAGCCATGTGCTGCTGATAAAGGCTAATGCGGAAAAACACCACGGAGTTGGGACTGTTGCTACAGGCTGGCGTGAGAGCCGAAAGCCGTGAACGCCACCTCGGGCTTCGAGCTGAGCCGAGCGCAACGAGGGGGCCGTGAACGCAACCTGGGGCTTCGAGCTGATCCGAGAGCCACGAGTGGGCCGTGAACCGTGGACGCCACCTTCGAGCTGAGCCGAGAGCCGTGGGCGAGCCAGGGGATTGCTGCAGGCTGCTGAAACGTGAGTTCTGAACTAACTGCTGATCTGAAGCAGAGCAACGATCGAGTAGCTGTTGGACGGGAAGCAAGCTGATTACTGTTGGACATGAGCAGAGCAGCGAGCGAATTGCTGCGGATGGGAGCAGAGCAGCGAACGAGTTGCTGCGGACGTGAGCAGATCGGCGAGCGAGTTGCTGTGGAACAGTGATTTTCTGTATCCAGATCAGAAGAAGCAGGCGTGATGAGTCCTAGTAAAAAAAATAAATCGGAGCAGCAGAAACAGGAGTCGGCGAGTAAAAAATCGGTGGATAAAAATTTGGAGTTAATGGAGGAATTGAAAAATGCAGTAAACGTTCTCACTGCGGAAGTTGCAAGTTTGAGAGCTGATCAAAAAAACTTTAATCAACTGGTTGAGGAGATGAAACTAATGAAAGCTCAGGAGGTCATCAGAGAAGAACGATTAGCTCAATTGGAACAAAAGTGTGAGGACATGGAACAATACATAAGAGGCGAAAACATGGTCATTTCTGGACTCGAACTTAAACGCTGGTCATCGGCTGATGTAACCAAAGGCGTTAACACGAGTGAAGGAGGACGACCAGAACAACTGCAGTCTCTGGAGAATCAGGTAGTCACTTTCTTAAGTGACAAAGGCATTGACATTAAACGTGATGACATTTCCACCTGTTACACACTGCCCAATAGAGCTAACAAACTTAAACCGTCAGTAGTCGTGAGATTCATTGGAAGGAATCAAAGAAACAGGGTAATGATGCAGTCAAAGAAACTCACAGAAACTAGGGTCTTCATGAATGAACACCTAACTAAAAAAAACGCAAACATTGCACATGCAGCAAGGTTGTTGAAAAAGGATGAAAAAATAAAAAAAACTTGGACAAGAAACGGAAACATCTGGATCAAAGTAGATGAAAATTCTCATCCTAAAATAATAAAAGAACTGAAAGACTTAGAAACATTCAAATGAGCTCAAAAATGACAAATCACCAATCACTATCACATGTTCATACACAAAATTAACAGAAATGAACAAACAAACAAATAGATTAAAACATGACAGCAACAAACGAAGACTCAGAATTCAAAATATATAATGTTGAAGATATGGTTGATGCAAACTTTTATCCTGCTATAAAAGACTGTGAATACTATAATGAAGAAAAGTTTAATAACATCAATATAACAAATGGAGATCTCTCTATTATTCACATCAATAGTAGAAGTATAAATGCAAATATAGCCAAAATAACAGATTATTTAAAACAGTTAAACAGAACTTTTACATTAATAGCACTGTCAGAGACATGGCTTAATGATGAAAACAAAAATAATGTTCACATCGAAGGATATGAATTATATCATTTAAACAGAAACAATAAAAAAGGTGGTGGAGTAGCTCTATTTGTCAAAAATGAAATAAAGTGTAGAATAATTAAAGAAATGTCAATAATTGTTGACAATCTTATGGAAATAATAACAATAGAAATATTAAACGAAAATGCTAAAAACATATCCATAAGTTGTGTATATCGATCACCAGGATCAAATATAGAAATATTCACCGATAAAATCATACAACTACTGGAAAAGAGTTTAAATAAAAAAGTTTTCTTGTGCGGAGACTTTAATATTGACCTGGGAAATAAAACAGATTCAAATAACATCAGCACATTTCTAAATTCAATGTATAGTTTAAATCTTTATCCGTTAATATCAAAACCAACAAGAATTACAACTCATAGTGCTACGATAATTGACAACATTTTCACAAATATAACAAATGGGGATATGACAGGTGGTATCTTAACAACTGATTTAAGTGATCATTTACCAGTTTTCACTATCTACAGAAATGATCAAAACATTACAAAAGAAGTTACAATTAAGAAAAAAATAATAAACACATCAAAAAAAGCTATGGATCAATTAAAAGATGATTTACAGAAGCAAAACTGGAAGGACGTGTATATTGATGATGTTAACAGATCATATGATGAATTTATGAACATTTTAGAAGCTCTGTATGAAAAGAATTGTGTGCAAAGAAATCGTAGAAAAAGAAATATTGTTGACCAACCTTGGATGACTAAAGGGTTGAGAAATGCTTGTAAAAAAAAAAATAACTTGTATTTATGTTTCTTAAAAACGAGAACACAACAAGCTGAAGAAAAATATAAAAAATATAAAAATAAATTGGTAATGATTATAAGAAGATGCAAGAAAGAATACTATAGTGATTTATTAAACAAGAGCAATGGTGACACTAAAACAACATGGCGAGTAATAAATGATGTTCTAAAAAGTCATAAAGCAAAAACGAACATTGCAAAATATTTTGTGAAAGATGACAAAGAAATACATGATGAGAATGATATCGTAAATGAATTTAATCAATATTTTGTAAATATTGGATCAAGCCTTGCAGCTAAAATACCAAAAGTAGATAATAAGGTGTGTCATTCAATTAAAAGTTGCACCAACAGTATTTTTCTTAGTGGAACTAACAAAGAGGAAATTATGAAAATGGTAAAAAATCTCTCAGACAAGAGATCAAAAGACTGGGTGGACATGGATATGATGTTCGTAAAGGAAATAATAAGTTATGTTATTGAACCGTTTACATATATATGCAATTTATCTTTTTCAACAGGAATATTTCCAGATAACATGAAAGTAGCAAAGGTAATTCCTCTTTTTAAAAATGGTGATAAATGTGTATTCAATAATTATAGGCCAATATCCTTATTACCACAGTTCTCAAAGATTCTAGAAAAACTATTTGTGTCCAGATTGGATCAATTTATTGATAAACAAAACATTTTAAGTAGCAGTCAATATGGGTTTAGAGAAAAAAACTCTACGTCAATGGCTCTCATGGATTTAATGGAACAAATAACTAATGCTGTCGATCATAAACAGTACTGTGTTAGTGTTTTTGTTGATCTAAAAAAAGCATTTGATACCATTGACCACACCATTCTCCTTGAAAAACTAAATAAATATGGTATTAGAGGACCAGCATTACAGTGGGTATCTAGCTATTTGAAGGACAGGAAACAGTTTGTGCAAATAAATGATGTTAGATCTGACCTCCGTGATATCACTTGTGGAGTTCCTCAGGGTTCTGTGCTTGGACCAAAGTTGTTTATTTTATATGTGAATGACTTGGTAAATGTGTCAGCACTACTTAAATGTGTTCTTTTTGCCGATGACACCACTTTTTTCAGTTCGGGTAATGACATAAAACAGATTTTGGATATGATGAAAACAGAATTTATAAAAATACAAACTTGGTTTAAATTAAACAAATTATCTTTGAATTTAGATAAAACTAACTACATGATTTTCAGTAACAAAAAGGGAATTGTTGATGACGATCCATTTGAAATTGAAGATGTTGTGATCTGTAAAGTGAGTGAAGTGAAGTTTCTGGGTGTTATCATTGATGACAAACTGACATGGAAACATCATGTAAATTCTATTAAAAAAAAACTAGCTAGAGCAATTGCAGTACTGTATAAAGTCAGGGATTTTTTAATTGATAAAGCTTTACATATGTTGTATAACACAATCATTGCTCCACATTTAATCTATTGTATTGAGGTTTGGGGAAAAGCATGCAAAACTATTACAAAGCCTGTTTTTATTTTACAAAAGAGAGCTGTAAGAGTAATCACCAGAAAACATTTCACTCACCCTTCAAACACCTTGTTTATTCAACTAAACTTATTGAAATTCCAGGAATTGGTAGAATATAGTATTTTATCAATTATGTATAGGGCTCATAATAACACATTACCTTTAAATATCCAAAGAAATTTTATAAAAAGACAAAGTTATTACAATCTCAAAGGGACAGAGATATTCATCAAACCACAATTCAGAACCAGCTTAAAAGGACGGTCTACCTCAATTCAGGGAATTCGATTGTGGAATGCTCTGGAGAGTGATGTTAAAAATGAAAAATCAATGTATACATTTAAGAAAAAGGTCAAAAAGGACTTGCTCAAAAACTATATATGATGTAATCTTGCGTGTTTGTGTATTACAATTATGTTGTACTTATGATGTACGGTACGTTTGTGTATTACAGTTAGAAAAATTAAGTAGAGTTATTCATTTTATGAAGCAGTTTGTGTATTACAGTTAGAAAAATTAAGTAGAATTATTCATTTTTGTGATGAATTTGTGTATTACAATTAGGAAAATTAAGTAGAATTATTCATTTTGTGAACATCTTGATGTTGTGCCATCTTTTAGTTTGTGTAT
Source organism: Garcialebias charrua (assembly GCA_038048925.1). NCBI lineage: Eukaryota > Metazoa > Chordata > Actinopteri > Cyprinodontiformes > Rivulidae > Garcialebias > Garcialebias charrua. The sequence continues at coordinate 13,372 of JBBPBX010025822.1, forward strand.
TTCAATTAGAAAAATTAAGTAGAATTAAGTAGAATTATTCATTTTATGATCTAGTTTGTGTATTACAGTTAGGAAAATTAATTAAAAAAAAAAAGGAAAATTAAATAAAATTATTAAAAAAAAAAAAAAAAATTAGAATTAGAAAATTAATTAGAATTATGGGTGATGTAGTTTGTGTATTACAGTTAGAAATATTAAGTAGAATTATTCATTTTGTGATCTAGTTTATGTTTTACAGTCAGGAAAATTAAGTAGAATTATTCATTTTGTGATGTAGTTTGTGTATTACAGTTAGGAAAATAGGTAGAACTATTCATTCTGTGATGTTGCTTGAAAGTTATCATTGGTTGAACAAACTGTGAAATAGGGGCAGATATAATAAGATTTCATCTTCTTTCTGCTCCCTTCATTTTATCCTACTTGTAATCTTGTATCTGATGAAACTGTCTTGTATTGTTCTTTTAAAATGAATGAATAAACATCAAATCAAATCAAATCAAATGGCTGGAGAAGAGTGTAAACTGCAGAGTTCTGGCCTGATGATGTGGATCTTCTGTGTTGGATCATCCTTTTGGCCAGTGGCTGTTTAGTTTCCCTGATGTATAACTGCTCACAGCCCTCCTGACACTGAACAGCATTGCAACAATTGAGTGTTAGAACACTCAATTGTTGAGGCAATAACGATCAGCGGTAATCACTGTTTTTAATATTGAATTTGTCTGCTGATGTGACAAACCAATTTCCTTCAGGGTTTCAAGTAGAAATAAATATTATATTATATTTTTAAAAAGTTAAGTCAGGTCCTCTGGACATTCAAAAGACAAACAAAAAATATGTAGAAATGTTTCATCTTTCATCCAAAAGACTTCTTCGACTGAAGGTCTTTTGGATGAAAGACGAAACATTTCTACATTTTTTTTTTGGTTGTTTGTTTGAATGTCCAGAGGACCTGACTTAACTTTTTTTTAGATTTTTCTACCTGGATTATTGAGCATATATCAGGTTATTCTATTATATTCTGTTTTCTACCATTTTTCTCTGCAAACCATCTCAAACGCAGTCAGGGTGGATGGGACAATTGATCAAGCCATCTTCCTATTTTTGTTTTGTTTTGTTTCAGATATTTAAAATGATTTATGCTAGGGTTTTAGCTAGATCCTTTCAGGACATTCACCAAGCTGTTTCTAAAGGCTCCCACAGACTCGAGCGTTCTGTGAGCCTCACAGACACTACGCACACTGTCCGCAGATGGTTGAGAGACCTCATACTCGAATGTACACCCTGACTGGCTGCAATCAGCTCCTCAGGCAAGGGACGTTTACCTTCAGGACAAATTGAGGTCGCTGATTGGTCATTTGCTGACATGCCTACTGGATTGATTGACAGGTTGCAAAAAAGAAAGAAAGAGAGAGCTGGTAGCAAGTCGCAGCGGTGTACTGTGTTTATATGTTGTTAGTAAAACATTCTAAAAAATAAAATAAAACAGGGAGCGCTGGTCCTGCAGCCCACACATCAGACCAGCCCACCGGGAAATCTCTGGACTTTCCCACAGTCACACTGGACCTAATTTCAATTCTCTCGTGACAAATTCCATCCTTTCTCACAATTTCAGTCATCAACAGATGAGGAGGAAGAGATCACATTCTTCTTGATAAAAGAAACAAAAGAAAAGGTCATTAAACCAGATCAGGGATGAAAAAGGGGACTTTAATACACTGGTGTCGCATACAAAACAGTCCATCGCCAGGCAGTTTATTGTGCGACACAGAGTATGCATACGTAAAACTTTTAACTTTGCATGGACATGCCCTGTGGGTGTTCCCTTTGGGTCTAATCCGGTACACGTGGACCTCCGCGGACTGACGTCTGCCTGAGAATGCTGGAGCCTTAAGATAGTACGGCCTTTTCTGTGTGCTTTGGGTATTTGTCATGTTGAAAGGTTAAACCAGTACTGCTGAGGCCCTAAACTCTGTGGACAATAAAGGAGTTTCTGTAAGGATCTGAACCACCTCTGCTCTGTGCACATGGTTCATTACTCTCCAGGTGCTATGTATTTAGTTTAATTTAGGGATGTCCCGATCAGGTTTTTTTGGCCTCGAGTCCGAGTCCGAGTCCTTTAATTTGAGAATTGGCCGATTTCGAGTCCCGATCCGATACTTCTAAAATACATTTTTAAAATGAAGGGAAAAAAAAGAAACAGATCTAGATGTCCCTTAATTTTTATATTATTTACCTTAATATTTAACAGAATACTTCTGTGAGGTAGATTGAACAATCAAGTACCGTAATAAGATTTTTTTTTTAAAAACAGTATGAAATAAAAATGTCTAATTTAAAATAAGCAGCTCAACTTAAAATACTGAGCAGGCATGTAAACAAATAAGAAACTTAGGTTGTTGTGTTAAATGCAGCCTTTTCCTTACCTCCTCTTGAAATACGAACTGTCTGTACCTCCTCTTGAAATACGAACTGTACATAACTCACAGTTTGCAAACGCAATATCTTTGTCATCCACTTTAAAATATCTCCACACGACAGACATCGCTGCCTCCCTTCAAGCTGCCGCGTTCCGCGTCTTTTTTACGACAGTCACTGCTTTACGGCAGGCGCGGCTGCAAAAATATTGTGCACGTTTTGTTTCGAGACAATTTGACTCTGTAACACAACATACAGTTAATATAATATTCCTGTTTGTGTTTAGAATAAATATACACATATATATCCGATCCCTGATCGGTGTGTAACGCCCGAGTCGAGTCGAGTCTGAAATCACGTGATCGGGACCCGGTTTTCGATCACGTGATCGGATCGGGACATCCCTAGTTTAATTAGTGACTTACCTTTATATACTGAGCTCTCGTGCGTCTCAGGCAGGGGAGCAAGTGTTAAGTGTCATGCCTGCACCTTCACGGTCAGCTCCTTGTGTCCTGGTATTCTGAGTTTTCCCTCGAGTTGTGAGTAATATTGCTGCCCTGTCAGCTTCCTATGTTTATTATTGCCTTTTTTATTTTATAAAACACCATTTTGTGACACTGTTAGAGTCTTGCTTGCATTTGGGTCTCACCCACCACCCGATCGTGACAGAATGATTCCCTCATTGAGACCCAGCAAGAAGCTTCCCCTTTTGAATGTTTTTCAAATAAAGCAGAAAGGACTGTGCATCGAGAGAGAGGAGAGTGGGGCAGGAGATCACCTCGCTCTTACCTGGCACACTCCATGACGGATTCCATGCCCTCGATGTTTCCTGCTCCTGAGATGGCGAACCTGGCTCCTGAGTTACCACCGTTGGAGGATCAGGTGACTCTTCCACACTTTCGTGGTATAATAACTCTTCTCCATATTACTCCTGTGGACAGGGTCAAAGCCAGGAGGGCCCTCTTTGATGAGGTCCTGTGAACCTGGACATGCTTTCCTAAGTTCTTCTGTACGACTGCTGACTGGGAGATTCTTGCCTACACCCAGAGGAAGAAGGTTGAGATTGACCCCCCTGAGTTTCACACACTAGGACATGGTTGAACCCACTGAACCTCCTGCTCCTCCAGCAGTAGTCTCTTCCGGTTCCTGCTTCCACCGCTGCTGCTGCTCCTATGGTCGCCGCGTCAGTTGCTGCTGGTCCGCCTTTGGTTGCTGATTCTGCCACTCCTGTGGTCACGGCATCAGCCACTGCCTCTCCTCCCGTGAATCCTGCATCAGCCAGCACTGCCGCTTCTCCTGTGATGCCGGGTACACACCAAACGCGTTTTGAGCAGCCAAAGCAGCCAGTTTACATGCAAAGTCTATGGTGGCCACGCATCTATGAGCAGTGCAGCGTGCTGCGCCGCATTTTGAGCAGTTTGAGCAGCGCGCAATGTAGCAGCAGGGTGCGGCAGCTACTTTTCCATGCATGCGGCACGTCCAGAGCAGCGGCTGCTCGAGTTCAACAAATTGAACTTTGACCTACTTTGGCTGCTCACCGCGTAGCAGCAACCAATCGGGAGAGACTCTGCTATGTGATGACACAACGACAATGGGACGGAAATAGGTGGGCACCGCGTGACGTATTTAAAGAATGGACGAAAAACACTGCCGCCATTTTAAAATGCATGATTAAATACAACAAAGCAATTCTTCGGATTACGTCCGCCATTTCAGAGACCGGAAAAAAACAAACCCAACCGGAAAAGGACCAAGACGCTCCTCCCACTGCGCATCTTCAGACGCGTTCGGTGTGAACAGACATCTGTTGACAAGCAGCCAACACCGCTCGTCAGGAGCGTTTTTGCTGCTTAAGACACGTTTGGTGGGAACCCGGCTTGACTCCTGCGTCAGCCGCCTCTTCTCCTGTGGTCACCGTGTCAGCTGCCGCCTGCTCTCTTCCTTTGGTCTACACGTCTGCTACAGAACTCTGCCCAGGCAATGAACGGTTTCCAGGCCGCCCACCTGAACTTAACCTGTGGTCTGGATGGTCTCTGGGACACCCACCTGAACTTCTGTTACTAATGTATTCAGGGCCGCTCCTATGCTGTTTGTTTTGGTGCCTTCCGACCTTTAGGTTTCCCCCCACCGCAGACCCAAGTTGGGGTGGGGTATTTTAGAATCTCTGGAGCTGTTTAGAAGAGAGGGGGATACTGTAGGAGTCTGCACCAGCCCTGCTCTGTGCACATAGTTAATGTCTCTCCAGGTGCTATGTATTAGTTTAATTAGTGACTCACCTTTATATACTGAGCTCTCCTGCATCTCAGGCAGGGGAGCATTAAATTTCATGCGTGCAGTCAGCTCCTAGCGTCCTGATATTCTGATTATTCCCTCGAGTCGTGAGTAATATTGCTGCCCTGTCAGCATTCTACTTTGTATGTTTGTTATAGCCTTTTTGTAAATTAAACACCTTTTTTTGACACTGTTGGAAGTCCTCCTTGCATTTGGGTCTCAACCAACACCCGAGCGTGACAGTTTCCTGTATTTTACTCTTTTCAGCTATTCCTTAACCCTGACCAGTCTCTGGTAGGCTTTGAGCAGCTTGAGGCTCAGCCTGGTCTGGACAGGCCCAACCTGGGTTCCACCTGGGGTTTTGACTGTTGGCTTTGGGCAGTCTAGTCCAATTCCAGTTTGATTTTTGGAACCCAAAGACATGGGGTTTCATTCAGGTTGGGCTGGTGCTGCAGATTTGATATCAGCAGACTGCTGGCCATTGGTTGTTTCGCTGACCTGGGGAGTCAAGTCACAGATGAGTCATACTTCCTTCTGGCCAGTTGCTCCTAATTTTCTTTTAATACAAACAGCAATGTAAAAGAAAGCACAAGTACCCTGGACAAATAACAGGTCGCAGTTATTGCTGAGCTTTCTTGCAAAAGTGAAATTTCAAAAAGAGCTGGACGGGCACCATGCGAAACATGAAGTGTTTAGCCATGTCTCAGAACTGTTGGCCCCCTCTTACAATGTTGGAAATGCAAATATTACTCAGCCATCTATAAATAGCAAATGGTAAATGGACTGTACTTACATAGCGCTTTCCTGCCTTATTAAGACACTCAAAGCTCTTTGCAACACAATATGTGCCTCATTTACCCATCCATAGAACACTCTAATATATCTATACAAATACTAATCAGTGCTTTAAATCACATTCAAACACCGCTGGGACTAACATTGGAGGTAATGAGGGGTTCAGTGTCTTGCCCAGGGACACTCAGCATGTCACTGCTGGCGGAATCGAACCCACAACTCTCCCATTGGAGGAAGACTGCTCTAACCACTCATCCACAGATGCCCACAAAAGCGATCAGCAAGCGGTTATCAGGGCACTAACAATCGGTCGTTAGGCTGATGGTCCTCCTTTTGCATGTGAACAACTAGTTTTGGGTGTCACCTGCAAACTGTTTGATCCACTGTGAGAAAGTGCTGCTTATAAGACTGAGTTTGCTTGCCACTCCTCAGACTGAAGAAGTCTTTTGGATAAAATATGAAACATTTGAACAAAGAACCCAGCCAGAGGACTTGACTCAACCTTGTAAGATTTAGCTACCTGAATCATTGAGCATGCATCAGAACATTTTGACAAAAAACTTCCCAACTCACTGAGGAAAAAAAAGTATATTCTCAGATATAAAAATTTAAAACAAATGTAAGACAGTTTTACTGCTTAGACTGATCACTGAAGCTTTTAAGCACATGGGACATTACATCCATTCATCCATTCATCCATCCATCCATCCATCCATCCAGCCATCCATCCAGCCATCCATCCATCCATCCATTATCTTTACCTGTTTCTACCTGTGTGGGGTTGCGGGATTAAATGTTGCCCATACCCAGCAGTCACTGTGCGAGAGGCGGAGTAAACCATGGACAGTATGTTGCATGTCTGTCACAGACATGGGATGTTGAAAAGGCAAAATGATAGCAGTTCTATCATCATACTAATGATGAGCTGACATTTTCAGGAGCCTTTCTGATTCCCTACCTGATCTTACTGGTGCTGGAGGGAATGCCTCTTCTGCTGCTGGAGTTTGCCATCGGCCAGCGTCTCAGGAAAGGTAGTGTTGGCGTCTGGAGATCCATCAACCCCTACCTGACTGGTATAGGTGAGTAATATAAACAAGCACAGCAAAATTGCAAACCTGCTAGTAAATACTTAAAATTTAAAAGGGTGAAACTGTCTTCCTCAGGGATCTCCTCCATGTTGGTGTCTTTATTAATTGGGTTGTACTACAACACATTGATAGCCTGGATCTTGTGGTATTTCTTCAACTCCTTTCAAGATCCCCTACCGTGGACCCAGTGTCCTCTCAATGACAATAGTACAGGTCTTTTAAAACAAATGCACACAGCCAAACCTTGTAACTCACTCCATTTCTGCTCAAAACACTGATTGTTTTTTGTCTCTGCAGAATATGTACCTGAGTGCCAGCAGAGCTCCACTGTGGATTATTACTTTTATAGAGTGACTCTGAACAGTTCAACCGCCATAGATAACTCTGAAGGCATCCACTGGCCCATGGTGGTCTGTCTGTTAGCGGCCTGGACGATCATCTGCATTGCCTACATACGAGGGATCAATACATCAGGAAAGGTTTGTAAACTCTGCAATCAAAATCCAAATATCTAACAGCTGGTTCCACTGCTTCATGTTGGTTTTATCTCTTGTCATGACCTCAGGCAGTCTACGTCACAGCCATCTTGCCTTACGTAGTGCTGGGCATCTTCCTTATCCGAGGACTGACTCTGAAAGGTGCCCTGAGTGGATTAGAATACCTCTTCACCCCAGATGTGTGTTTCTAATTTTTATGTAGGGGGGCAATCCGCAGATGTCGTAATAAAAATCTGCATCACCCCGTACTGTTTGTTTCCCTCTTGCAGGTGAATGAGTTGACTAAACCAACAACGTGGCTGGACGCCGGTGCTCAGGTCTTTTATGCCTTTAGCATAGCATGGGGAGGCCTGATCTCCTTCTCAAGCTACAATCCTATTCAGTAAGAAGCAACAACAAAGCTTTGAATAGCACATAAACTAACTTGAAAATAGTGTCTCATCACAATTTCCCGTCTGTTCTCTTTTCTTCCAGCAACAATTGCATGCAAGATGCTGTGATCCTGACTGCTGTGACTGGTCTGACCTCAGTCTTTGCTGCCACCGTCACATACACCATTATTGGCTTCAGGGCCACTGAAAATTATGACACTTGTATGAGTGAGTGAGTAGTCTCAACATACAAAGTATAAGTTGGAACTGCATCTTCTTCTTCTTCTTTTTCTTCTTTCGGCTTTTCCCTTTTCGGGGGTCGCCACAGCGAGTCATCCTCCTCCACCTCACTCTGTCCTCTGCATCCTCTGTCCTCACTCCAACTACCTTCATGTCCTCTCTCACTGCATCCATATATCTCCTCTTTGGCCTTCCTCTGTGTCTTTTTCCTGGCAGCTGCATTTCTAACATCCTTCTACCAATACCCACTGTCCCTCCTCTGGACATGTCCAAACCATCTCAGTCTGGCCTCCTTAACTTTATCTCCCAGTTGTTCAACATGTGCTGTACCTCTGATGATCTCATTCCTGATCTTATCCATCCTTATCACTCCTAAGGAGAACATCAGCATCTTCATTTCTGCTACTTCCAGTTATTTCTCCTGTCTTTTTGTCAATGACACTGTCTCCAGACCATACAACATATAGTTGGAACTGCATACAGTATTGTCATTTATTTCTTACCTGTTTTATGTGCTTGTATAACGATACAAGATACAAGAGTAAAGGCTTTTGGAAGAGAAAAATACACAGATTTAACAGAAACAAGTGCTGCACATCTTGTCTATTGGCATGCAAGCACTGCACAACAAAACACTGCAAAATCCATCTGCACACATGACAAAAGTATCCCTACAAAAGATAAAGATGTTGGTTTCTAATTCATAATTAAACAAAGAACTGCCTAGTCCCTCAGCATTCTATTTCCCTAGTCATCTCTTCTGAGGCCAAGACAACATTCTACACTCAAATAGGCAGGCCATGTACAGTAACAGGCCATAGTTTACCCCAGTCTGGACTCTACCTGGAGTTAAAGGCACATAGGCTAGATTATATCCCAGGTATACTATGACCTTGGCCAATGTATACTCAGAGGTACAGTATTGTTAATCTTTATTTAGCCAGGCAAATCCCAATGAGCTCACATATCTCTTTTGCAAGGGAGGCCTGGGCCTGAAGGCTGACTAACATGCATGGTTTGATCTGTGGGAGGAAACCGTAGTACCCAGAGAAAAGCCACGCAAGCATGAGAAGAACATGCAAACTCCATACAGAAAGACCCCAGATCCAACCAGAGATTTAACCAAGGATCTTCTTGCTGTGAGGCAACAGTGCTAACCACTGAGCCATCATGCGGCCAATAAATTGTATAAATAAATGGTTAAAAAATGGCCTAAACCTATTCATACCCCCCAGACCAGATTTTGGGTATAGGTAAGTTTATTCTGGCCTGGATGGGTTTAGTCTGGCCTAATCTATTTTACACAACCAGGTACAGTTTGGTCCAGGACAGTTTATCCCCTGGGGTTTACTCTGGCTTGAGCCAAGTAATATCTGGCTTTAATCTGGGCAGGGGTTAATTTGGACTGTTGCATTGGCTTCACAAACAAGCGTGTTGCCATCACACCGGTAGACTTTTAACTCCAGGCCATGTTTCTCAACGACATGGTTATTGTTCAATCCTAAATGTATCATATTAATTCATATTTTTTAATAACCCTTCCACAAAAATGCTTGACTGGCACCACTTATGCTCTGTTCCTCGCTTAGGAACATGTGGTGACCTAATACCAAAAGTACAACAATGGCTACTGGTATATTAGCATGTCGCTTTTGTAAATGAGCCCACGAGGCTCAGTAAGATTTACCTGACTAAATAAAGGTTGAATGAATGAATGAATGAATATTGTAGTGTTACACAAGTAAAGATACCTTCATTGCTAAGTTAAGCACTGAACAGTCTTTTATGTAAGGGCAAAAATGACATTACAAAATAATAGAATCTTCACAGTCAAAATTATTTTAAATTATGTTGAATGCCTGAAAAGCAAAAGCAAAAAAAGTTTTTAACAAATAAATGAAGGTTTGGCTGAAAAACTGGGAGTTATTAGCCTGGTTAAAACCAGACCCTTGTCCTTCACTTTGCTTCGTACTACTAGGGTCTGGACTTTCTCCATAGAGAACCGATTCTTGCTGGAGGCGTGGCCTCTGCTGAGGAACAAAACCATTGGATCTTAGAAAAATTTTGAACAGGGAAAGCATTCTGCTCCCTCCCCCTCAGAGCCATATATGGCTGCTCCCCCGTGGTCTGTTGAACTTGACTTCAGCTCCGCCTCCTGCTGCATTTTCTCTCGCTGCAGCTGCATATTCTGTGTTTATATGTTAATAAAACGTTCTAAAAAAATAAAATAAAACCATGGAGCGCTGGTCCAGCACACCAGAAGACCAGAAAATCTGCAGGGACTCGGGCAGCAACGTAAAACCCGAGTTTAATTCTCTCGTGACAACCTGCCATTTCCTCATTCATTTGCACTCAGCGGAGGGAGAGGAGGAGGAGGAGGGAGCGATCACTTGACTTTTGGCAAAAAAACAAAAGAAAACTCCAGATAAGGGATTCCATCCATCCATCCATCTTCTTCCGCTCATCCGGGGTCGGGTCGCGGGGGTAGCAGCCTAAGTAGGGAGGCCCAGACTTCCCTCTCCCCAGCCACTTGGAGCAGCTCCTCCGGGGGAATCCCAAGGCGTTCCCAGGCCAGCCGAGAAACATAGTCCCTCCAGCGCGTCCTGGGTCTTCCTCTGGGTCTCCTCCCGGTGGGACATGCCCGGAACACCTCACCAGGGAGGCGTCCAGGAGGCATCCTAACCAGATGCCCGAGCCACCTCAACTGGCTCCTCTCGATGTGGAGAAGCAGCGGCTCTACTCCGAGTCCCTCCCGGATGACTGAGCTTCTCACCCTATCTCTAAGGGAGAGTCCAGCCACCCTGCGGAGAAAACTCATTTCAGCCGCTTGTATCCGAGATCTTGTTCTTTCGGTCATAACCCAAAGCTCATGACCATAGATGAGGGTGGGAACGTAGATCGATCGGTAAATTGAGAGCTTTGCCTTTTGACTCAGCTCTCTCTTCACCACGACAGACCGGTACAGCGCCCGCTTCACTGCGGACGCTGCACCTATCCGCCTATCGATCTCACGCTCCAGTTTTCCCTCATTCGTGAACAAGATCCCGAGATACTTAAACTCCTCCACTTGGGGCAGGACCTCCTCCCCGACCCGGAGAGGGCATGCTACCCTTTTCCGGCTCAAGACCATGGCCTCGGATTTGGAGGAACTGATCCTCATCCCGGCCGCATCACACTCGGCTGCAAACCGCTCCAGTGAAAGTTGTAAATCACGAACTGATGAAGCCAGTAGGACCACATCATCTGCAAAAAACAGAGAAGCGATTCTAAGGTCACCAAAACGGATCCTCTCAACACCTTGGCTGCGCCTAGAAATTCTGTCCATAAAAGTTATGAACAGAATCGGTGACAAAGGGCAACCTTGGCGGAGTCCAACTCTCACCGGAAACGAGCCTGACTTACTGCCGGCAATGCGGACCAAGCTCTGACACCGGTCGTACAGGGACCTAACAGCCCTTATCAAAGGGCCTGGTACCCCATACTCCCGGAGT
>JBBPBX010025823.1:0-22404 GCA_038048925.1 Garcialebias charrua
CCAAAACAAGACATTTTGATTATATGCAAATACCCATGGGAAAAAAATCAGACTTTAAGATCCAAAGCTAACATCTTCATTCAGTGATGATGCTTCAAGATTCCCTGCTTCACTACTTTAGAAAGTGTGCATAATGAAAATAAAATAATTGCCTTGTCTCTATTCCTGAGCCAATTTCGACAGATGATTAGTTGGACGGTGGTGTGTTTGCTGACTTTTTTACTGGGGCACCTAACCTTCTCTGGAGTTATGTTTCCAGCATTGGTTCCCATGATGAAACACTTTAAATTATTAGTAAACTTTGGAAACCTGAAAACCCACAGATGAACCTCATTTTTCCTGCTGAGATGTTGATACTGCCTGGCCTCCTGTCCGCATCCTGTGCCAGTTCCTACTGCCAAACTAGTGAGCACACTCCTCAGTCCTGCTTCTGCTTTTAGCATTCCTTTGGCCTATAACGACTTCTGCTGAGGGACCTGGGTGACATTCTTTGTGAGGTTTCAGCTGTGGAGCGCAGCTCGAGTCTTATCTTTTGCTCACACAGCTGCTCCCGAAAAACGCCTGACCTTTAGATTAAAATTAAACTCCTATGGATGTGCCGGGTAAGTGAACAAAGCCAGGACCGCTCCTGTATACGATGCTAACTGCATTCACGAGAACAGCTGCATGTTCCTCAGCCACAAATATAGTGGCCCTGAAGTTTAAGCTACAACTACAAATTAAAAAACACTACATTTGGGAAAACAAAACAACAAAAAAACGCAATTACATTTGAAGAAACACAATTATATTAAGCAAAACCGGACGAAGTGGGAAAAGTATGGGGCCAGTGGGAACATGAGACATCGCTGACTGGACGCTGGGGCGTTTGAAACTCCCACCTTTGCCACCTCTTCCAGTTTTGCTTAATGCAATAGCATTTTTTTTTTCAAATGTGTTTTTTAATACAGTATGTAGTTGTGTTTTTCAAATGTAATAGCTTTTTTTCCAAATGTGATTGTTTTTTCAAATGTTGCATTTTTTTTCAAATGTAATTCTGTTTTTTGTTCAACTGTAATTGTTTTTCAAAAGTGTTTTTAATATGTAGTTTTGCTAAACCACTCCAAGCAAGTGTCTAGTCTGCCTCCCACCTTATATAAAGCCAACATCTCGCTTATACCTAAACCTGGTCGGGATCCAGAGATTGTTTCATCCTATCGTCCAATATCATTGTTACCTCTAGAAACGAAAATCCTAGGGAAAATTTTAGCTAATAGACTAAAAAAACACATAGGTTTAATTATCCACCCGGATCAGACTGGCTTTATGCCAGGTAGGCATATGTTTTTTAATCTGCGTCGTCTTTTTAATATATTATATTCAAAATATCCAGATGAGTCCGTTGTTATTTCCCTAGATGCACAACGTGCATTTGACCAAGTAGAATGGCCTTATATGATATATGTGCTCAAAAAATTTGGTTTTGGACCTTTGTTTATAAAATGGATCGAAATAATTTATTCACACCCAACTGCGTCCGTCATTACTAATCAGAATATTTCTTGTCCATTTGCTATCCATCGTGGTACACGCCAAGGTTGCCCTCTCTCTCCGTTTCTTTTTGGTGTAACTATTGAACCTCTGGCTGCCAGCATAAGGCAAAACCCCTTAATATCCCCTATCGAGATGTTCAATAGTAAACACCATATTTCGCTGTATGCTGACGATATACTTTTATATATCTCCAACCCACGGAAATCGTTATCTTCTCTTTTGACAATTGTCAACAATTTTGGCTGCTTCTCAGGTTTCTCTATTAACTGGGACAAAAGTGAATTAATGCCGCTCTCTACAGCAGTTGATCCAGTACATTTGAGATCTACACCATTTAAAATAGCATATGACTCCTTTACATATTTGGGTGTGTTGGTAACAAAAAAACCAGAGCAACTCTTACGACTTAACTGGCAGAGTAAAATTCTACAACTTAAGCGGAATATTGATTTCTGGAAAACTCTCCCACTATCCATGGCGGGCAGGATCAACGCCATTAAAATGGTGGTGTTACCACGATTTCTTCATTTATTTCAGTCTGTGCCAAGTTTTATAGGAACATCCTACTTCAAACAATTAGACTCTATTATTATACCATTTATTTGGAGCTATAAAAAGGTCAGAATCTCCAAAATACACTTATGTAAACCAGGAGCAGAGGGTGGATTCTCCCTACCAGATTTCAAGCAATATTACTGGGCTTGCCATTTATCCATCCTAGCCTGGTGGAGGAAGGGCCCACTCTCACCTGATAGGTCCTGTCCAGCCTGGTTATCTTTGGAACGTCTGCATTGTTGCAAGTCATCTCTGACAGCCCTCCTCAATAATCCTGTTAAAGTCAACAAAACACTCTATACTAATAATTTTGTCATTGGCAATACTATCAGAATATGGAAACAGATACAAAAATTTATAAAAGCTCCAGTAGTTTATTTTGACACTCCTATCTGTGAAAATCACTCCTTTGCACCTGGTTTAAGCGACGCCGACTTCAGGATATGGAAAATGAGAGGCGTTGATGTGATAGGTGACCTATATATTAGTGGAACTTTTGCATCTTTTGCACAGTTATGCACTGAATATAATCTTCCCCCTTCAAGTTTTTTCCGCTATTTGCAGGTTCGGGATTATGTTAGGAAAAATGTAGCAGACTTTGGGAATTTAAAGAAACATGAAATTCTGGAGGAAATAATTAAATTTGAACCTACCAACCAAGGGGCAGTGTCAAATTTTTATAAGATTTTTAATAACAAATCCCTGGACACAACCAGGATAAAAAAAGCATGGGAGGAAGAGCTAGGACAGCAGCTATCTGACGAAGTATGGGAGGAGTGTTTGAGAAGTATATCCAACTGTTCAGTCAATGCCAGACATAACCTCATACAGTTCAAAACAATACATAGACTTCATTATTCGAGAGAGAAACTAAGCACCTTTTTTACAAGCGTGTCTCCAATTTGTAATCGCTGTCAGACTGCTACTGGTAACTTGACACACTCCTTCTGGTCATGTGTACAGCTTCACTCATTTTGGACAAAAATTTTTCATTTTTTTTCGACAGCTTTTGGGAAACAATGGGACCCAGAACCACTTATTGCCATCATTGGGGCCTCCAGTGCTTTGCAACCAGCCACTAAAAGCGAGAAAATGGCTGTTCTGTTTGGTACGGTGATTGCAAAAAGGTTGATTTTGAGATTTTGGAAAAAAGACTGTGTGCCTACATTTGATATGTGGTTGGGGGAACTGGCAAATACTCTACATCTGGAAAGACTGAGATACTGCAATGCAGATAATATCAGTGTGTTTGAGAAAATATGGGACCCAGTACTAAAATTCCTCCAATGAAAGACTATTACTGGCGGGCCTGCCTTTGTTTTGCAAGTTTTGTAATTATCATTATTATTATTTTTTGTTTACTTTTTCGCTCTTTTGTCCAGATCAATTTGTTATGTATTCATCTTAATGTCCTGACTGTGGAAGTGTTTACTGATGTGCCGAGCTGGTATAGATGGGGGTGGGGTGAGAATTTGATTTGTTTTGTTAATGTAAAATTGTTTATTTGGAAAATTCAATAAATTCTTTAAAAAAAAAAAAAAAAAATAAAAAAACACAACAACATTTGAAAAAAAAAAAAAAAAACGCAATTACATTTGAAGAAACGCAATTATATTAAGCAAAACCGGACAAAGTGGGAAAAGTATGGCGCCAGTGGGAACATGAGACATCGCTGACTGGACGCTGGGGCGTTTGAAACTCCCACCTTTGCCACCTCTTCCAGTTTTGCTTAATGCAATAGCATTTTTTTTTTCAAATGTGTTTTTTAATACAGTATGTAGTTGTGTTTTTCAAATGTAATAGCTTTTTTTCCAAATGTGATTGTTTTTTCAAATGTTGCATTTTTTTTTCAAATGTAATTCTGTTTTTTGTTCAACTGTAATTGTTTTTCAAAAGTGTTTTTAATATGTAGTTTTCGTTTTTTAAATGTAATTTCGTTTTTTTCAAATGTAATTACTTTTTCAAATGTAATTGCCTTTTTCAAATGTAATTACTTTAATTAAGTTTTTCAAATGTAATTGCATTTTTTCAAATGTATTTTTTCAAACCCAATTGCATTTTTCTTTCAAATATAATTGTGTTTTTATTTAACAATGTTGCAATTTTTTTAATGTAATTATCATTTTTTCCAAATGTATTTTAATATGTAATTGTGGTTTTTCAAATTCAACTGTAATTGCATTTTTATGTAACTGTGTTTTCTAACGTTATTACATTTTTCTAATGTAATTGCAGTTTTTTCAAATATAATTGCATTTTTTCAAATGTGTTTTTTCTAATGTAATTACATTTTTATGTAATTGCATTCTTTCAAATGTAATTGTATCATTTCAAATGTTGGGTTTTTTCTAATGTAATTGCAATTTTCAAATGTAATTGCCTTTTTCAAAAGTAATTGAGGTTATGTAATTAATTTTTTCAATTGCAAAAGCAATTTTTTCAAATGTGATTTTTTAAATGTTTTTAAAATGTAATATCCTTTTTTAATGCAATATTTTTATGTAATTACATGTTTCCAAATGTACCGATAATTACATTTTTCAAATGTGTTTTTTCTAATATAATAAAAAAAATTAAATGTGTTTTTTCGTATGTAATTACTTTTTTTTTCAAATGTGTTTTTTCAAATGTAATTGCTATTTTCAAATGTAATTGCTTTTTCAAAAGTAATAGAGTTTATGTAATTATGTTTTTCATTTGTAAATGCATTTTTCCCAATGTGATTTTTTTAAAATGTTTAAAAAAATGTAATTTGCCTTTTTCAAATGTAATTGCATTTTTATGTAATTACATTTTCAAATATGTAGTAGCTTTTAAATGCAATAGCATTTTTTCAAATGTTGCATTGTTTCAAATGTAATTGGGTATTTTTCAAACAATGTTGCAATTTTTCAAATTTAGTTTTTTCCTATTTTTAATATATAGTTGTATTGCTTCAAATGTAATAACATTTTTTTCATGTTGCATTTTTTTCAAATGTTATTGCAATTTTCAAATGTGGTTCAAATTTGTAGTTGTGGTTTAAACTTCAGGGACACCCTACACAAACTCCAAAACAAGACACCCAAATCAACTCAAAGCAGCAGCAGAAAATCTGTGTTTCAATCTGAGCGACTAAAGCAAAACAGTTTCTTAAGAAAATATAATTGACGTGGCAGCAGAACTACTTTGAGTTACTTTCAGTTTTATTTATAGCCTGTTTTCAGAAACGAAGCACGAGAAAAGATGAGGCGTTCACACCCCTGGGTCTATTTCATTGTCACCAGGTTTCCCCCCTAAAAACAGACAACAAACACCAGAGTGCAGCTCATAATTGATTCTGTCTTAGAGATGCAAATATGGAAAAAGAAGCTTGGAGTAAAATGGATGCCTCACAGAGACCCAATTAGATCAGCAGTATACAACGTGGAGATCAATGCTGACAAAGCACATGAGAAACTGAGATATTTTTAGATGCTTTGATTAACTCTATCCTGGTTCTGCTTCTTTTCCCCAGACATTTTGTTTATATCTACTCATTATTTGCAGATATTCTGTCGTGTGCTGATTCAGCTCAAATACATTTCTAATTTTAGCATTCATACAATCCATTAGCACTCTGAGTATATAATGAGGATTACTCTCAGCTGCTACCCTGCCAAAGTTTAGCTCCACATCTGTAAAATTTACTGAGTTAGAGACATTCTTGTGTGTGGTACAGTTGATTACCGTAGTTGTATCAGCCATCTTGAATTGGGTTGACTTCAAAAGTTAAACAGTTGTAGGTGTGCAGTCAGTGATTACTTTCTGAGAGTTTCATTGAAATCTGTTTTGTGGGTCATGAGACATTTTGCTAACAGGGTTGAGTCCAAATGTTAATGCCAAGGTTTTAGGCAAAGATGCTGCACGGTGCGTTGAACTTAATGCTTCTCACCAAATCTATGTTTGTTACATCAGTAAAACTGGATGAAGTATTGCCATTTTTGCGTTTAAGAAAAGTTGGCTGTGGAAGCCATTTTGAACTTGGTTGACTCTAGTCTAAAAGATAACAAGTTGTAGGTGTACAGCTATTTAATAATTTCTAAAATTTTAACTAACATCAGTCAAAATAGTTAATGAGATATTCTACTAAAAGACAAGTATGCCTGCAGTAACGTTTGTAAAGTTTTAAAAATTAACAGCAATATTTTGGTTTATTTAGCCTTTCATAAAAAAATATTTTTTCAAAGTCATATTTTCACCATGCCATTCATATATTTATAAATGCATAATTCCAAACTAAATATTTAATTTACAAGTTAAATATTTAGTTTACAATCTAAATGCTTAACTTGCAAGTTAGTTTTAGTTAGCAAGCTAAATATTTAGCTCCACACTAAATGTTTAGTTTACAAATTAAATGTTTATGTGCAAGATAAATTTTTAATTTACAAACTAAATATTTAACTTGCAAGTTAAATATTTAATTAGTGAACTAAATATTTAGGTGTAAATTAAATATTTTATTTCCAAGCAAAATTTTTATTTTCTAAACTAAATATCTGATTTCCAAACGAAATATTCATTGTCCAAGCTAAATATTTAAATTTCAAACTAAATATTTAATTTCTAAGCTAAACATTTTATTCCTAAATATTTATATTCAAAGCTAAACATTTGATTTCTAAAATAAATATTTAATTTACTAAATATTTAGCTCGGACCTCAATATTTTCCAAACCGAACATTTAATTTCCAAAATAAATATATTATAATATATAATTTACTAACTAAATATTTAGCTTGTACCTAAATATTTATTTTCCATACTAAATATTTAATTTCCAAAATAAACATAATTTGCTAACTAAATACTTAACTTTAAGAGTTAAATATTTAGTTTGTAAATTAAACATTTTGCTTGGACATGAAGATTTAGTGTGGAACTAAATATTTAGCTTGCTAACTAAATATCTAGCTTGCAAGTATTTAGTTTGTAAACTAAATATTTAGCTTACAAATTAAATATTTAGTTTGGAACTATATGACATTTATAAATTTATGAGCAAGTGACAATATGAGTTTGAGAAATGTCTTTTTTCTTGTGAAAGGCTTATAAACTAAAATACTAATGTTAATTTTTGACTAACTTTACAAATGGCACCCCATATACGTGCACACATACACATAATTACTGCACAGGATTTTTTTTCATCAGGCATAACCTTATCATTTAAAACTAACACCAGTGTAAAGATCAATAAAGCTGTGTTTGCATGATTTTATATTAATTTTCTAAATGGATTTCCATCCAAAGGGAGTTCTTTTGACTGATACAGAGCATCCATGTCCAAATTGATAATTCAGTGTAAACATTAATCTTGTTGTGTACAGTAGAGTCAGTCTTGACAGTTCACGATGGGCTCTCACACCACCAAAGGACTTCCTACATGAGGCTCAATCCTTCCTGTTCATTACTGCGCAGCTGTCAGAACCTCTGGCAGTCCTCCAGCCCATGTGAGATGCCTCACCTCCCCCTTCCATCTCCTTCAGTCTGTCTCCCGCTCCATCTTTTTTTCTCTGCCAGCCACAGCCGGTCTGAGGGATCAAGAGCCAGCGTTGCCGTGGCAACTTGTCCTATCCCCATCATTGAATAGATCATTCCTGGATCGTTGTATCCCCAGCACTTTAAAAGCTTCACAAATGTGCACACAAAAACCACCAACTTTACTTTGATTTTGGTCAAATAAGACTGAAAGGACTTTTTTTAGCCGCCGGCTACAATAAAACTAATTTTGGTCATTATTTACTGTGTTATGCTACTAAACATTAAGCACTAAATGCCAAGGAACATGTGAGTATAACACCATAATTACCGGTAAATACAAATTAAAATCACAAAAAGTACTTTACGGAATACAAAAATTGCCAAAAAAATTGTGTCTCCATGCTGGCAAAAAGTCAAAATGAGCGCAAGCTGCAGTTAAAAAATAAAAATGCAGAGTTTTGCTTATAAAATTTAGTCAAGAAAAACATCTAGCAATTTCTCTAAACTATTCCAATTTACCTTCAAATTTACTTTTTCTAACAGATGTGTGTCTTAAAGGAGCTGTATGTAACTTTTCTAACAATATATTTTTAACATTTCTTCACTCTGTCACTACCTCCTGACATACTGATTTTAGACAAGTAATCTCTGAAAAAACCTACGTATTGTCCTCTTGCTTCTCTAAAAGCATTTCTAAAAAGCCACAGTGACAAGCCGTTAACCAGCCAATAAAAACAGAGTTTGAATTTGAATCAGCCAATAAAAACAGAGCTTGAATTTGAATTTCAGCAGAGCAAGGGTAACAGAGCCATATATGGCTCTGAGGGGGAGGGACCAGAAACGTGTCTCTGTTCAAAATTTTCCTAAGTTCCAGCGTGTTCCAGAAATTACATATACTTAAACTTTAAGTCAAAGTCAACTTTATTGTCAGAACTGCAATATGTACAGGACATACACAGGACCGAAATTGCGTTTCTCTTTTTCTTCTTAAGAAATAATATTTCAGTTTGTCACTCTTAATTACCTATACAACTGGCTTTTTTTTTTCTCTGCTTGTTATCATAGCACTGGGAAATCCCTTTGTATAATATCTGGCATCATTGTAAAGCCTGGGGATTCCCTTTTCTAATTTTAGGACTGGAATTACCGATACAACAGTTGCGTTTTCAAATAAATAAAACTTTTTGCCAGGTGATAAAATCGCAAAAATTTAAATAAAAAAAAATGAGTTTTTTTCAGATGGGAATTTTTAAACAAATAAGTCAATACAGTATTGAAATATTTTTCTTATTGTGACTCAATTTGCCAGCACAGGTCACAAATAATGCATCGGAAAACTCGAAGGGGATTAATAATATCTCTTTCAAAGCCAAAAACATACAAAGTAAAACTTCAAAACAAATTTACAAGCTTATTTTTTTGTTCACTTTGTTAAAAATGACACTGTTTAATGATTTTAGGTTCAGAAATATAAAAATACTAGCCGTAACCTTGAAAATAATATGCACAATCCAGGGGGAACCCAGTTTGGTGGCCTCAGGATTCCATTTCTGTTATTTGCAGATGATGTGGTCCTGTTGGACCATCATCCAGCTTTTCCGGTTCATTCCTTGAGCTGGAAAAGGTTAGAGTGCCTTCTCTGGGTCGGGGAGGAGGTCCTGCTCCAAGTGGAGGGGTTTATGTATCTCTGGGTCTTGTTCACAAATGAGGGAAAAATGGAGTGAGAGATCGATAGGCGGATAGGTGCGGCGTCTGCAGTGAAGCGGGCACTGTACCGGTCTGTCATGGTGAAGAGGGAGCTGAGACAAAAGGCGATGGTCTCGATTTACCGGTCGATCTACGTTCCCACCCTCATCTATGTTCATGAGCTTTGGGTTGTGACAGAAAGAACGAGATCTCGGATACAAGCGGCTGAAATGAGTTTTCTCCGCAGGGTGTCTGGACTCTCCCTTAGAGATAGGGTGAGAAGCTCGGTCATCTGGGAGGGACTCAGTAGAGCCGCTGCTTCTCCACATCGAGAGGAACCAGTTGAGGTGGCTTGGGTATCTGGTTAGGATGCCTCCTGGACGCCTCCCTGCTGAGGTGTTCCGGGCTCGTCCCACCGGGAGGAGACCCGGAGGAAGACCCAGGACACGCTGGAGGGACTATGTTCCTCGGCTGGCCTGGGAGCACCTTGGGATTCCCCCGGAAGAGCTTGCCCAAGTGGCTGGGGAGAGGGAAGTCTGGGCCTCCCTACTCAAGTTGCTACCCCCGCGACCCGACCATGGATAAGCAGAAGAAAATGGATGGATGGTGGTCCTGTTGGCGTCATCGTGCCGTGATCTTCAGCTCTCACGGGACCGGGTTACAGCCGAGTGTGAAGCGGCTGGGATGAGAAACAGCACCTCTAAATCTGAGGTGATGGTCCTGTTGCGATCTGGTGGTTTAGTGTCGAACCCAAAGTGCAGGCAGACCACGGAGACTTGGAGGAAACAATATGACAAAATATCCTGATGCATGCTCAATAATCCATGTAGAAAAATCTAAAAAAGTTAAGTCTGGTCCTCTGGACATTCAAAAAACAAAACATTTGTAGAAAAGTTTCGTCTTTTGTCCAAAAGACCTTCAGTCTGAGGAGCTGTATTCAGCTCAGTCTTATAAATGACATTATATATGACATAATGTATTAATGAAAACAAACAAAAAGCTGATGGGGCAGCAAACTTACATAACACTGGAGACACGGAGGGAAAACGGAACAAGGAGCTCAACAGGGAAATGCCCAGACAACGAGGAACACAAATAGGGACGTTAATGACACATGACAACACCTGGGAAGGACAAAGTGTGGCAGAGGTAAGAGCTGATTACATGATACAAAACAACTGAGTAGCAGGAAAGAACACAAGAGGGAGACAACTTAAGGTACGCAGATCTACGCAGTCCTCAGTTGGAAAAGGATGGATTTCCCTTTCTCAAGCCCCTTTCATAAGTCAGATCCGCGCAATTCCCGCACAGACCAGTCCGGCTCTAATCCCCCTGGGGTCATTCATAAAACAAAGTTGAATCTGGCCACGGCCCGCCCTCAATGGAGCATTCACAAAACGATTGGCAGCGCGGGTTGAAAAGAGGCGTGGTGAAAATATGCAGCTCAAGAGGACGTGGTGCCTGCGTGTTTAATGTGGGACCGTAGAGGTGTCTGTAAACAAACATGGCGACGCTAGCGAACATAGTTGTGCTTATCCGAATGCTTTTTTTTTTTTTGCTCTCGCATCAATCCGCTCCAGAAGGGCCCCATCCTTCACTGTACCGGTAAGTCCCTTATTAATTTCCTCCTCTGCGCGCAGAGACAGGAGTACACAGGTCTCGGCATCACCCCAATTAGACATTTGCGTGATGATCAATAAAAAAAAGATTCGGCGAAGAATAGCGAGTGATGCGCAAGCGAAATACAAATGTCATGTTCTTGTTTACACATTTAAATAGAGCGCGACAGTGGGCGCCGGGAGAGTACGTAGGAGAGTACGTCATTATTCAAATCAGTTTGAAGCCGCAGCAGCCCGACACCTTTCACAAGTCGACAGATCCGGGCTTAATACTACCTCTGCTCGCGGATCAACGACGCATCAGAGGCGAGTAAAATTAACTCGCCAATGCGCGTTTGTGTTTTTTATGAATGCTCGTTGGAGGACTGAACACGCATCAGATATATATATATATATATATAAATATATATATATATATATATATAAATATATATAAATATATATATATATATATAATATATATATATATATATATATATATATATATATATATACAGGTAACCCCCGACCTACGACCCCATCGACCTGCGAACCACGGGACTTACGAACATATCATATTTAATAAAAATATGAATTAAAAAAAAAAAATATATATATATTTTTTTTTTTTTTTTTTTTTTGTGTTTAAATGTTCTTAATTTCATGTGTACATCACTTTGTTGCAGCTCTGGTTGTTTTAAAGGCTTTATAAATAATAATTATGATAAAAAAGATCATTTCTGATCATTTTTGAGCAATTTTTGAGCAATTTTGGGAAACAGGAAGTAGGTCTTCAGTTTACACGGTCACAAATTAATGTAGAACACCGGACGCTATTTAAGGTTCAGTCACTGGGGTCTCCGGTCACAAATTAATGTAGAACACCGGACCGGACGCCATCTTAGGTTAGCTGCCGAGAGCTGGACGAAGACTGGTGACCAGGATGGCTTCATATGGATTAATTACTAGCTGGAAACGTCTCTGTGAACTTTGTGGATGTCTCAGGCAGCGGATTTATCGCCGATCGTGCCAGGCCGCCGTGCGAACACCTCCGGCCGGCCTGGCTACACCTCCGGCCTGGCTAGCTCCAGAGCTAACACTGGAGCTAACACGGGAGCCGGCCTTTTGAACACTGGTGACCAGGATCGCATCATGTGGATTAATTACTAGCTGGAATAGCTCTGTGGACGTCTCAGGCTGGAGCAGCGGCTGGAGCAGGAGCTGCAGATTGATCGCGCCGCCGCTCCAACACTAGCTCATGGCTTGGCTAGCAGAAGCTAGCCAGCTAGCTAACACAGGCCTGGAGCAGCTGCGGTGGCCCGCGCTGCTCGGCCCGAAAACAATCAACGCATGGCAACCTAAGATGTCGGCTTTGACCATCTCAAAGTAAGAAAATATATTTTTATTTATTCTGTAAATGTGAATAGCAATGTTTAACATTACAGTACACTACTTTACATGCTTAAATGTGTGCGCGCGCTCCGTTAGCATGATAAATAAAGGTTGAATGAATGAATGAATGAATAATTTTTTTTTAAATATAATTTTCACCCCCTACCTACGAACGGATCGAGCTGCGAACCGTTCTTAGGTCCCGATCTCGTTCGTAACACGGGGGTTCCCTGTATATATATATGCTTATGTTTATTAAATGTTTTAGTGTTTAGTGTTTAGATGGTTACTGTTGCACCGAGGGACTGAGAGAAANAAATCCAGCTGATTTGACAATTACGTGCATTTATTAAGGAAAAGTTCAGCTAAGACACATCTTTGCTATAATTTTCAGCAAACAAATATTTGTTTTTACCGTGTTAATCTTGTTAAAGTCCTTCCGTATGACCGCCATTTGCATCAGAGCTAACCACGGCCCACATTTCGGGTTGTCAGCGGTGACGCGTAACATACGCGACGCGTCAGCGGTGACGCATAATAGATGCGACTTATACGGCGATGCGACATGTTTATGGATTTTTCCAATTTATTGGACATAATTGGACAATGCGACTTATAGAAAGGTGCGAAATATAGAGCAGAAATCACAGTAGGCTGAATGAAGTGGAAATTACCATGAAAAACTTATCTGAAAACAGCTGAAATTAGTTGAAATTAACACTTCGTATGAGGCATGAAATGTGCATTTGTTTTGATGTTATTTACCCAGAATGCCCTTCAAATTTTATTTTTGATAGGCTAACGAGCTTCCTGTCTGCAAGTGGATCCTGACAGTGGAGCAGCGTAAAAACATTCTCTATCACCAACGCATTTTGAAAAACAGCTTCGCAATGGAGGACAGTGCAACTCAAGGGAACAGTGCGCAGGAGGAAGATGAAGGTAGCCATCAATGACTTCCTGGTAGGATAATGTATTTTTTTGTAACCAGCCATGTTACTGTCACTGTTCAGCAAAAACATTTACTACATGTGTTTGTGTTACCGGTACATATTGAATTAGGAGTTCAAATTTTTTTCCCCCAAAGACAGGTAGTCCTCGACTTACGACGTTTTGCGGTTACAAACGCCCTCCCATTGAAAAGCATTGTTTCCAGTTACACGGTTTATGTGCCTTTACACCAAAAAACACAGTACCAAAACTCAGCGGAGGAGGAAATTTACAGGAGGGAGGGGGGAGAGTGTACCTTAGCGGCCACGGGCGGAGGATTACCGCTAAAAATTACAGGAGACCTCATTGTTTACAGGCAGACCGGGACAGAGGAGGTTAGGAGGGGCTAACATGCTAACAGACAGCATCAAACAAACAAGTAGTGAGACAGTCATCAGCCCAGCCAACTATCTCCTTACCCCTCCAATTGATATGTGGGTTATGTTTGTTCAAACAGGACAAGCCAAGAACAACTGGAAGTTGAGGTGAGTTGATTACAATATTTTATTGTCTCCTTGTGATTACCTCCAAGTAATAGGGTGATGGGTTTGGTCTCGAGGTCAGAGTTATTTAGGGAGTGACCATCTAAAGCGAGAACTTCAAGAGTCTTGGGAGACTGGATTAATTCAATACCCACTGATAAAGCGAAATGATGGTCAATGAACTCAGTGTCTGCCCCAGAGTCAATGAAAGCGGCCACAGAAACAGGTTTTTTACCAGCCATTAAAATTTCAGCAGGCACAGTGAAAGGGGAGGAGGTTCTGGGGTTTCTGATTTGACTCAGCAAGGAACTTCTTTTCTGCCGAGTCTGGTCTTTCAATGGGCATTGACTAATGGTGTGTTTACTCTCTCCACAATAAAAACATAAACGAAAACTTCTCTCTCTTTCTTTTGGTGTGAGACGACTACTTCCCAGCTGCATGGTTTCTTCCAATTAGATTCTAATTTTCTTATAGCCCCCTCCACACCAGAGCACCACTCTTGGGCTGATGCTGGATCCATTTTATGGCCAGATTCTACTGACAAGAACCAGGTTTGGATCAGCAAAACAGCAAGGCCAAGAGTGGTTAAACAGTTTATTTTCTGAATGGTGGGAAATCTCTGGTGGAGGTCTGGGTCCTGGTCGGGTCCAATCTGTCAAGACAGAAGAGTTAGTGACTTAGACATGGATCAGGAAGTGCAGGTGGATGTTGGGGTTTTCACTAACCTTCTGTCTTGATATTGAAGCTGAAGCTTTAGTCATGCTGAAGCCAGTGATGTCACTCCTGTAGAGTGAGCTGCTGCAGCAGAGCACATTAAAAGGACTTGAGGTCCAGAATT
Organism: Garcialebias charrua; assembly: GCA_038048925.1. Taxonomy (NCBI): domain Eukaryota; kingdom Metazoa; phylum Chordata; class Actinopteri; order Cyprinodontiformes; family Rivulidae; genus Garcialebias; species Garcialebias charrua. The sequence continues at coordinate 14,578 of JBBPBX010025823.1, forward strand.
GGGAGATCCAGAATCGTGGTTCATAAGCCGTTGCAGGGGTCAAGCACGTTGAAGCAGAGAGCCAAAAAACAGAGCCAAGTTGTAGTCCAAAAGCGTGGTCAAAGGGGAAGGCACAGAGTCAGAAACCATGGGCAGATAAGCAGACAAAATCCAAGAAGGTTTAGGCAAGGCGAGTCAAAAACATGCAAGGAGTCGTGGCATGGCAAGGGTCAAGACCTGGTATGCTGGATGTCTACTGTTTGTGATAGATTAGAGAATCTGGCACTGACTGAGTGACTGGAGGGAGCTTAAGTAGGGAGGTGAACAGGTGTAGAGCATGGGCTTGATTGCTGGGTGAGTGAGAGACAGGAGCAGTCAGAGCTTGGCAGGAACAACAAACATAAACATGACTGGCTGTGAGGGGTAAAAACATGACAAACATAGGGTTTGGAGACAAAAAAAATCCTAACATGCTCTTAATCTCTGGCTGAAGGTTATCAGCATGACAATAATAAAAATAAAAAAACTTGCACACAAATGGTAAATGGAGCTTATTTATATAGCGCTTTCCAGCCCCCTGTGAGGAGCCCCAAAGCGCTTTACAATACCAACCATCCACCCATTCATACACACATTCATACACCGGTAGCGGCGACTGCCATGCAAGGCGCCTTCCAGTCCTACCGGGAGCAATTTGGGGTTAAGTGTCTTGCCCAGGGACACAACGACACATGGTGTGGGGAACCGGGATTCGAACCTCCAACCTTCCGATTGGGGGACGACTGCCATTACCACTACGCCACAGCCGCCCAAGCACATAATGATGCCAACATTGTGCAGGGGAGGGGGACGCAAGGGTGGTGAGCATGTCCAAAGACAACTTGCTTTGTTTTGCAACAGTCAGTACAGTATGTATATTACTGTTGTAGTACCTCTCTAACGGCACACGTGGGTGCCTCCTTTATTTGATATGTCATGACTCATTGTAGAAGTCAGCAGTTTGTAGCTGGGAGCTGGACCGTGTGTACACGTTAGCTGCTCTGCTCAACCTTAGTAACGAGTGGTGAAGGATATATGGACTATACTCTATATATATTCATGTATGAATATTAGACTTGGTGCCATGGAGACCTGGCATTGTATGGTTTTCTAAGTAATGTAATAAAGTGCAAGTGGGAATCAACGTTCTGTTGCTCTTTTCCAAGCTATGCCGGAGCATGTGTTGCTAATACTAAGCTAGCTCTCCTCCTACGCACAACCACCACGTTACAGTTTGTCTCCATTTTCTTATCCAAACAACATCCATGTTAAAACATGAGCATGTGTGTGTCAATGGAGCTAAGATTGCTGGATGTATCAGATTGCTGAAAATGAGAAGAAAAACAAAGTACAGTAAAGAAACAAGGACAGGAGTCCAGTCACCTTAAAAACAACTAAAACAATCTGTATACATAGAATAGTTTGGTGGGTCTGCTTTACCTTTTCATGAGTAATCTCACCCGCATTAGCACGAAGAATTTAACAAACCTCGTTTGTTTATTCTGACATATTTAAAATTAAAAAAATCAGCATCTCATAACCTTAGACCCTATCAGACATGTAAAACAGTCTGCAGTGGGCTGCATTTCCTATTTCCTAAGTTAATACTCTTTCCATACTCCCTTCATTAGCGACCAAGTGTAAGCTCTGCAGAATTGCTAATAAGTTAATTGAGGCCTTCTTAAGACTGTGTAGGTGACATTGAAGAAGATTGGCCTCTCTGCGTGTGAGAATGAGCTTTGCATAATATTTAATAGCCACTCATGCACCACAGAGTGTAGCTGTTGCCACTTCTTGGCTCATTTGGCCTCTCGCTCACACACACACACATATACAAAGGCACACTTTTCTGACATAAATAAGGTGTCAGTATTACCGGTAATTAAACATGTTGTCTCCCACTGGGAGAGAAGCTGTGTGTGTATGTGTGTGTGTGATCAGTCACAATTCTTATCATGGTCTGAGTAAAAGGTTTAAGCATGAAATGGAGAATGTTTGAATTCTGTTATTGTGAGGTGCGAAGGCGACAGTCTGTTTTGGTTGTATTAAGGCCCTGTTTACACGGACACTGTGTGGGGGAAACGCAACTTTTGGGTATGTTAATTAGGTGAAAAGTTTTGCGTTGACATGGGCGAATTCTGTGGATACGACTCTCTCCCCCCCACCCCCCGTACTCATGAATTTACTGTAGTTACCATGCTGGGCCTGTAGATGGCGCTGTGATCTTTGGAACCTTCACTACTGCGCATGCGCCACTGCTGCCTGCCTGAGGTAAACAGAGCAGACGAGGCAGCCTGTTTTCCTCTCTGGCTAAAAGTTCAGCTACTACAAGTTGTTGTCAACAAGTTAACAACAAGTTAAAGCTGGAATTTGGATAAGAGTCAACAGATCTGACACCAAGTGGGGCCGCTGCACACCAGCTGACTGGACGTCTGGACCGGAACCGAGTCAACATGTCTGACTTTAGTCCGTGAGAATCAGCTGATTTACAGCAGCGCTACAAGGTAAACCATGTTCTTAATAATGTTTCCTTGTGTTTAGTTCGATCACAGAACAACCAACTGAGGTTTTATTTTTATTTTTTTCCTGCGAGGTCGAAGCTGTCGTTCCACGAAGCGGACCGGCGGTTCGGATGTGGGTCCAGTTGGATGAAAACAACAGAGTCCAGTTCATTAAAGTTCGATTAACGTGTTTTAAAAAGTGTTCAATTTAATTCTCAGTGTTTGTGACATGAGTTTGTGGTGTTGAATAAATAAATAAATTAAAAATCAACCTGGTGTCTTCATTTTCAGCAGCATGTTAGGCATGACGTAACGAGTCCAGATAGCTTCATTTAGCTCAGATAAATGTAAATATCTCCCACGCTAACATAAATACTGTTTATTATTGTTAAACTGTTAATATATAGCACATTTAGTATGTTATAGTGCAGCGTGACACGTGAAATGTCCGACTGCCTCGTTAACAGACAACTGGATCCAGGCAGCTGGCTCTCTTCCAACACAGATGCAGGTAAGGTGTAGAATAATTAAATATGAGAATCAAAATATATTCCATCAGCTATAGTTCAGAAAGTGGTGCGTGTGTCCACTGTCCAGTCCACCGCCATTGTTAAAATGCCGGCTGTCTGCGCGTGCGTGCTGCGTGCATGTGTTCAAACAAAAGCTCCACGGGAGATGTTTACATTATCAACGGGGGGTCAGCGAAAAACTTCCACCTTGAGAGCAGGGTCAGAAAAGTATCGGTGTCATCGAGGGGGGCCAGCAGCGTCGTGTAGGCGATAAGCAAAGTCGCAAAGAGAAAGTAGCGGTTACACTCAAAATACGCGCCGTGTAAACTGGCCCTAAGTGTGTGTGTGTGTGTGTGTGTGTGTGTGTGTGGGCAGACAGGTTGACAGTGCATGCAGAATGTCAGAGGGAAAGTCAGGCGAGCAGTCAGCAGCTGTAGAGCTACTTCCCTAAGGGGCCAAAGGTTTTCTTGCCTTCCTCTCCGTCTCTCACACCTCTTCCCTCTGAGAATTTTTGTAGACAGGGGAGACGTCCATCCACACACTCACCCTACCACCCCCCGCAGGCCAATTGTACACCCACCAACAGGCCGCAGATGGTTGTCTGAGTGTCAGAAGAAATACAGTACAGGGCATCGTGAGATATCGGACGGGAAGTCTGGTATGGTAATTCTTTTTGAGTTGCTGTTTGGCTTCAGTGCTGTGTGTGTTTATATGTGTGTGTGTGTGTGCACGCACGCATGCTTTTTGGGCATCTGCAGAGCGGCTTGATTGGCTAGCTGTCTGGTGTCAGAACTGCCTACCACAGATCAACCTTGAACAACCTCTCTGTCCACTTGATAAGGTCCACTTACCTCCGAAGGCTCTTATCTCATTCACGCGTTCTCTGCAGTGAAGAAAATGAGCAGAGGGTTTTGTAGAACGCCTCGGGTTTGAAAGCTGTGCATGTAAAACTCTACGGTGCACTGCACTGGTAAAAAATAAATCTGATCTTTGTTCCAAGCAGGCCTCAATTAAATTTCTGAATATAATTTTAAGCAATGTATTTACTAACCAGTAAGCAGAAATACCTGCTCCAGTTGCAGAAATATTACAGAAACTGACAATCACTCATCTGCAGTGACTGCTTTAAGTCAAAGTCAAAGTCAACTTAATTGTCAGAACTGCAATATGTACAGGACATACACAGGATTGAAATTGAGTTTCTCTCAGTCCCTCGGTGCAACAGTAACCCACTAAAACACTGAAACATTTAATAAACATAAGCATAAAATAGTAAAAGTGTAACACTGTCCTGAGTTTTTCATAGATAGTATAAAAGTATGAAAATTTACACCAACACTGAAACACCAAACACCCAATGAACATAAGCATAAAATGAAATAATAAAAGTGTAATACTGTCCTGAGTTTTTTCATAGTAGTATAAAAAGTATAAAAAGTATATCTATAAAATAAACTGAAGGTTCTAGCATTGACATTTGCAAAGAGTGGCACAGCAGCATATGAGTTAATGTACACAGTATATGTATGAGGTAGTTGATGTTGGTATAGAGGCAAAGTGGCATATGCAGTAAGGCACATTTGGCATCCTTAGATAAGGCTAGTCAGAGAATACTGTATATGTATCAGCAGTAGTGTAGATATAAAAGTAGTGTAAATGTAAACAGTAGTAATAAATGTAAAACAGTAGTAATAAATGTAAACCGTATTAATAAATGTAAACAGTGAATGTAAACAGTAGTAAGACTATAGGCAGTAATGTAATACAAACATTAGTGCAAATATGAGAAGTAGTGCAAACTGAATGAGCACATGACCGAGAGTTTAGTGAATAACCCGTTTGATGACACAGAGTCCAGTGTTAAAAACTTTGTGTTGAGTGGTAATGTGTGAGAAAGTTTTTTGTGTTAAGGCAGTTCAAATGGGAGGGGAGGCAGAGCAGGCAGAGTGTTTAGCATCCTGACTGCCTGATGAACAGAGCTGTCTCTCAGTCTGCTGGTTCGAGCCTGGAGACTCCTCAGTCTCCTCCCTGATGGCAGCAGTCTGAAGCAGCTGTGTAGTGGGTGTGTGGGATCACCTGCCATGCAGTGGGCTTTCCGAGTGAGGCGTTTGCTGTGTAAGTCCTGCAGTGAGGGCAAGGAGGTGCCGACGATCTTCTCAGCTGCTCTCACGATGCGCTGGAGGCTGTTGCGGCATGATGCAAAAAGGTTGAACAAGAAAATGTGAAGTTAAAGGAAACATCCTTTGTCTTTATTATTTTGGTTACTTTATTTTTCTTTCTTTATGCATCGATTGTAACTATTTACACATTATTCAACAACCAAAACAGAATTAGTATTTTTTAAATGTAATGGCTTAGTATAAAAAAAAAAAAACATTTAGCTCTCCCCACTACCCATTTATGCTGCTCTTATTTTGAAAAGTAACCGGAAGTCCCTGTGTCAAGAGAGGCAGAAAGAAAAGTTATGGAGATTCTGCTAATAAACCAGTTAACACCACAAACATAATATGCCTGTGATTAACACAATCTGCCAATTACGCCCTGTTATTTTTTGTGCAATCAAATGTGGCTCTCCAGATACGCCTTCCAAATTTGTCTGTAGAGATACCTACTTGCTCCTTCTCACATCTTTCTGGTCCAGATGACATTATTTAAACTTTGTTGTTGTTATCTACCTGCATGATTGCACCTACAAACCTTTATCAAGGGAATGTTTGATGTGGTATTGCCTAACAATGACATACAGTCTGAGAGCTAACAGATCCTGCAACATCACATGGGACTGGGCAAAATGTCATTTACAAGGTTTGACCAGAACAGTTATTCCTTCTTAGCATATCATCTTAGTTTAATATTCTGCTATAAAATGGTGGCGGATGATATGCAATGCTTCAAAGAAGATGTGCTTGTACTTCCATCTGTGTTAGGAACCAATATTCCAACAAGACTTAACAAGACAAACATGCTTAAAACAACAGCATGACTGTTTGTATTAAAGGTGGCTGTAGTTGGACCCAAGTGTGCTCAATATATTTGTTCTGCACCACAAGGAAATTATTGCAACTAAATGTTTCCAATTAATCACTTCCACTGACTCATATTCCACAAAATCAGAACATTTCTCACCTTGCACAACAAAAACATTGCTATTCCTACTATCAGACGATCTCTGGCACAGAAAGCAGGGCAGTAATATGAAGCGATAAGACCCAATTTGAGTGAATTTGTTCAAGTTGAAAATTAAGCTCATTTGCTTGAGGTCTTGTTCAGTACTGAGCGTGAGACGAATTGGAAATGCTTCTGAAGCACAGATAGGTTCCTCCATGAGGCTGAATGGAAATGTGGAAGCCTTGCAAATCAAATCATGACGTTACCAGGGAAATCACTTCAGCGCTGCATAACAATTTTTTCACTCTGGGGAGTGTTAGCGCTTTACTCCAAAGTAAAGAGCCATATCACTCCAACAAAGGTGCTGTACACATGCAAAAGCTCCACTGTGAGCTCTTGCCATGAAGGAAGTGCAGCCAGTGCAGGATTACCAATCTCTCACGCAGCTGGAAAGCTTGTAGTGAAAGACACCTGCTGCAAGTACAGTGATTCTGTTAAGTGAAACTCTGCTTTCTCCTACAAGACCAATCTCTGCTGGCCTGTCATGCTGGACAAGTAGTTAGTGAGTTAAAGATTGAAGGTAAGAAAAAAGCAATGGGGTGAAATGGCTGGTGTTGGGGAGAGAAGAAGAGCAACGGCTGAGGAGTGATGATGAATGAAGGGAAAATGAAAGGACGACAGAAGGCAGACAAATGAGACCAAAAAAGAGTTTTGGCTAATAGGAAGCAAAAAGAGATATCGAGAGATGGATTTGACGGAAAACTCTAGAAATGCAGACTGACAAGAGACAGCGGAGACAAAATGAGAGAGACTGCCTCGAAAGGCAAAAGATGTAGTGCAAGGAGAGGAGAGGACAGCTCGGCTCGGCTGCTTGCTATTCCAGGTGTCATCTTTTCCAGTCGCTGCTGATTAGTGCCTGAACATATCTCCTGGGGAGAAAATTAAATATTGATCTATTTTTCCATCTTCATTCTAAACCCCATCCTTTTCTTTTACTCTCTCTCTCTCTCTTTTTTTTTTTTTAAAGAAAAGACCCTGGCCGATAGAATTTCAGATGTGACTGCTGCGGGGTATGATGTTCAAACATGATGAAAAAAATGTAATAAAACAAACGCTTTCCTACTTAGTGCGTGCCACTTTATATCTTCTGAACATAATACTACATACTGCCTTTGATACTGTCATAAAGGTAAAAGTAATCAAGGTCAAGGTTCTGTATTGTCATTCGCATCACATGTGGTACATGTGGTGGAAACAAATTGTGTACACATGGTCCCAGTTACAGCCAACAAAAGTAGACATTTGAAAGAAAAACTGTAATAAAATCTAAGATATGAACTAAGAATACACTAAGCAATAATAGTACACAAACAATACACCGAAAAACAGCAGCACGAACATGAGTCTGTGTGAGCAGATGAGGACAAATGAACACAGCAACATTAAATAAATCAGCAGCATAAGATCAGCAACATGGATAGTCAGCAGCATATATCAGTATTAATCAAGTGGCATTACAGTGATTTTTCCCCACAGTGATTATTCTGGTTAGATATTCATGAGTCTAACAGGCTCAGGGTAGAAGCTGTTCCTCAGTCTAGTGGTTCTACACTTAATGCTCCTCAACCTTCTGCCTGAGGGGAGCGGGGCAAAAAGTGTGTGTGCTGGGTGAGTGGGGTCGTTCATGATGC